>JARKHS020004806.1:0-35308 GCA_030143305.2 Amblyomma americanum | reverse complement strand
CTGAGGGAGCGAAAGGTAGAGATCCGAGGCACATCGGGTACGCTGCATCGTCGCATCCTGGTGTCTACAATCACAGACGACGCTTCGCCAGCTCCGCGATGGCGCGATAACACTGGAACTGTCGATGCTTAGCACGACAGTGAAGAGGCAACACACATCCTGAGGGAGCGAAAGGTAGAGATCCGAAGCGCGTCGGGTACGCTCCATCGTCGCATCCTGGTGTCTACAATCAGAGACGACACTTCACCAGCTCCGGATGGCCTGATAACGCCGGAACTGGTGGTGCTTAGTGCGACAGTGAGGAGTGAACACACAACCTGAAGGAGCGAAAGGTAGAGATCCGAAGTGCGCTGCATCGTCGCATCCTGGTGTCTACAATCAGAGACGACACTTCGCCAGCTCCGCGATGGCGCGATAACACTGGAACTAGTGGTGCTTAGCACGACAGCGAAGAGGCAACACATCCTGAGAGAGCGAAAGGTAGAGATCCGACGCGCATCAGGTACGCCGCATCATTGCATCCTGGTGTCTACAATCAGAAACGACACTTCGCCAGCTCCGTGATGGCTCGATGACGCCGGGACAGGCGGTGCTTAGCGCGACAGCGAGGAGTGAATACGCATCCTGAGGGAGCGAGCGAAAGGTAGAGATCCGAAGCGCCTTGGGTACGCTGCATCATCATATCCCTTTTATCTACAATCAGTGCTGTAGTGGTGACGCTTCGCGATGGCGCAATAAAACGCCGTCACCGTTAGCGGCGTAGCGCGACAGAGAGCCTTCGTTGACAGCCAGTAACGGCGCAGTAGATGGAGCTTTTCGGCGAAGCTGGTTGTGCAGCGCCAGCGGCAGTCGTGAAATGGCATCCCGCAACGTGCAGAATTGGAAACCTTGATGAAATAGACTTGCTTCCAAATGTTTTGAGGGGTAAGATGAGCGAAGAGCACACTTGTTAGGGGCTGACTGCAATCATAATGCCATTGTGAGATACAATCGCACGCCAGAACTTAGGGAGGTCGCAGTGCGATGGCACTCGTCTCGTGTGCCAGCCTCCACACCATGTCATCTGTTCTCCGGCAATTTCCTTGTTGCAAGTTGTCGACGGGAAATGGTGCTTCCACATCAGAAGCCAGCCAGAACACACTTCAGTGATTTCTAGTTAGCCTTGGTGCCACAAAAATATGCCAAAAACGTTTTTTCCTGATTTCTCAAAAGTGCATTTTTGGCACATTCAGAATTTTAGAGGAGCCATATCTCCAGTTATTTATCAGCTTTTACTGCAATTTCTTTTGTGCTAGAAAGATAAATGTATAGGTTGTGCAGTAATGCTGACTTTAAACCACTGCTTCCTTAGTAAAATTTTCAGAATGAATCCTTTGTCTCAGTCATCAAAAGAGCTTTTTCTCTGTAAACTGTCCAATTTGACCAGCTGTAACTTTCTTCCAAGTCATCCTCGGATGCTCATTTATGCCTTATTGCACTCCTTGGTGACTCTAGATCATTTATAAATACAAATCTTCTCCTTAAGGTCTTATGTTCATTAACCAAGCTTCCTCTAAACAAAAGACATAATTTCCATGATAAATCTAAAACTGTTTGCTGCAGTGGGAAACCATTTGCAGTTTTGGAATCGGCGCATGACATTGTACAAACAGTGAAAATTAAATATAAATCTGTCCATAAATAAAGAAAATAATTCTAAGCGGTGTGTCCCCTTTAACAGCACATGAAATTATACAAACAGTGAAAATTTGGTGTACATCTGTCCATAAATAAAAAAAATAGTTCTAAGAGGTGTGTCCCCCCCCCCCCCCCTTCTTAGAACTATTTTCTTTATTTATGGACAGATTTACTCCAAATTTACACTGTTCGTGCTATTTGATGTGCAGATTCCAAAAATGCAAATGGTTTCCTCCTACAGCAGACAGTTTTAGGTTTATCATGGAAAGTATGTCTTATGTTTGGAGGAAGATTGGTTAATGAACATAAGATGTTGTGGAGAAAATTTTTATTTATAAATGATCTGGAGTCACCAAGGAGTGTGCTAAGGCATAAATGAGCATCCTAGGATGACTTGGACAAAAGTTACAGCTTGTCAAACTTGACAGAGAAAAAGCTCATTTTGATGACTGAGACAAAGGATTTATTTTAAAACTTTTCCTAAGAAAGCAGTGGTTTAAAGTTAGCATTATTGCACAACCTGTGCATTTAGCTTTCTGGCACAAAAAAGAGTTGCATTAATTGCTGATAGAGAACTGGAGATGTCGCTCCTCCAAAATTCTGAATTTTCCAAAAATGCAGTTTTGAGAAATCAGGAAAAAACGTTTTTAGCATATTTTTGACCAAGGTTAACTAGAAATCACTGAAGTGAGTTCTGGCTGATTTCTGATGTAGAAGCACTATTTCCAGTCGGCATAATTGCGCTTGCAACAAAGAAATTGCCGGCGAGCAGATGGCATGGTGTGGAGGCTGGAACCTGAGACGAGTACCTTTGCACTGCGACCTCCCCGAAGTTGCGGCACGCGATTGTATTTCACAACGGCGCTATGATCGCAGTCAGCCCCTCAAAACATTTGGAAGCAAATCTTTTTAATCAAGGTTTTCGATTCCGCACATTGTAGGACGCCGTTTCGCGACCGCCACTAGCGCCACGCCACTAGATTCACCGGAAAGCTCGATCTGTCACGCTGTTGCTGGCTGTCAATGAAGGCTGCTTAGGTATTGCTTCTTTATCTGCACAGTCACGTTTACGCTGTCTACACGTGGCAGGAATCGCCCTGGTCACTCCTCGCTGTCGCTCTAGATAAAAAGAATGGGATGATGCAGCATACCCATTGCGCTTCGGATCTCTACTTTACGCTCCCTCAGGATATGTGTTCACTCCTCGCTGTCTTGCTAAGCACCGCCGGCTACGGCATTATCGGGCCATCACGGAGCATCGTCGCTGATTGTAGACATCAGGATGTGACGATGCAGCGTACCCAGCGCGCTTCAGATCTCTACCTTGCGCTCATTTTTAGTGCTTTTAGCCTAAGACTTGCGCAAATCGAAATATTTTGCACACTTAGCGCCCAACGAACCTAACTTGGTCAATGGGACCAGTGGGACGGCACGACCAACCCAAAATGGAGCTAGACAGCAAGCGTTCGATGCCGCCAGCCAACCAAAAGTCGCCATTTTTATCACGTGACTTGGAAAACCAATAGCAGTGCACGTTTTTCCCAATTTTGTTTGTTTACCATGGTTTACCGCTGGACAGACGGATGGACGGACGGCTTTACTCTTTGTATCTGGTGGCAGCTTGCGCATCATAGCCTATACTTCCCCCTTGTTAATTTTTTTTCTTTTTCCTTCTATTTCGCTTTTAAAACGTCTAGTTTGACTATCTTTTTCCTCCAGATCCACCCCTCCTTTGATTTCCTCCACCAATCTTCTAACCTCCCCTTTGTCAATGTCACAAATTTCTCATCCACTTGCCCGCCCTCCCCAGCAAATATCCCAGTGCTCTCTCTGTGTCTGTTGCTGTTCCCTTGGGGAGGGCTGGGTGAAGTTCTCGCACATAAAAACCAAGTGCTTTATAGTTTCCATTTCCGTTTTACAGGCTGAGCACTTCTTCAAATTTGGACCTATACGATTTTGTTCTCAGAGCCCGTGTCCTAGCTTCAAAAATCAATGAACTGCCCCGCAAGTTGTCAAATAACCGCTCTTTCTTGATGTCCTGTTTTCGTGTCCTATATATACCTAGTGCTGATTTCTTCTGCATTCTTTCTTTCCACTTTCTTTCTTTCTGTCTTCTTTACCTCCACTTTCACACTAGCATTTTGCTGAGCCCCATCCCTCACCTGTGGGTGCTTCGTTCTTAGCTTTCAGGTTCTGTTCGTCCGTTTTGTGTTAATGCTTTTCATGTATGCGTACTTGTACACCTTTTTTGCCCCCGTTGTTTCCTCCATTTGGGTTGGTCTCTGATCATATTTCAGTTTGCTGATTGCCTCTCGAACCTCGAATGACGCCCAGCCCATATCTCCTTGGACTCCCTCATTCGGAGTGTTCCCATGTGCTCCCAAGCCTAGCCTTCCTACTCTTCTTTTGTCTGACCTCTAGACCGCTTCCAAGGCTTGCTCATGGTTGCCAAGCAGAATATGGTAATAGCCTGAATCGCGACCTTTCAAACGAAACCAAAATGGTGCCAGCAAAGATTGTATTTCTCGAACTGCGGGTGATCTAAGTTTGGTGCGATTAAACGTCAATTTTAAAGGGCTGCACGCGCGGTTTCACGTCTTTGGAACGCTATAATGCGTGAATTAAGCGGTTTCAATGAAAATTCATAGATAGCTGCACAATCACCTCAGTGTCGTGGAAATGAAAAGATCAAAAATCCGATTTTTTGGCCAATTCTTGGCCGCAAAGTGTGCATGTCTCCCCTTAACCGACATAGGCAGGAGCATGAAATGGAAGAGGGCGCAAGTGTGAAACAGTTGCCCGAAAGGGCTTGCCAGCTTTTTTGTGGGATTGTAGGTTCTGCATGTAGAAGAGTTATTATTTGGCTCAGGTGTTCATGACAGCACAATGCAGTGATTGAGCGAGTTGATGCACTCTCCTCATAAGGTGTTTCAGGGCCCCTTTAAGCAAACCCTAATGTGATATAAAATATAAGATATCTTCTACATCGATAGAATAGGCTGTAGAAGCACAAGGCATTCCTTTTTCAGAGCCTCTACTTAGGTCGAGGGGCCGTTTTAAGTACGACCCTATGACGTCCTGCCAACTGTACCTTTTTGAAACAGTTGCATTAAGAGGGTGATCCATTTATGCATTTTTTTTAATTTTTTCCTGTTTCAGTCTTAGTGAGCAAAGTGAGACAGGTTTTTTCTTGCTCTGATCCCACCAGGCTACACAACCATTGATTTCCAAATGGCGATCATGGAGTCCTTTCTGGTGTTATCACAAGTTTGATACTAGTGGGCAACAGAGAAAAAAATCATTTTTAACTTTCACTTCTTAAGCAATGAATAGATAATTTGCTGGCCAACAAACATCAGCAAGCAAGAAAGAGCCATGGAAATGATATTAACTGATTTTTACTGTGTAACTTGTTGTCCTTGCTGTCAACCTTTAAGCAGAAAGTGGGTTTGAATTACCCCCAAAAATGACCAAACAATTTTTTTGAAAATTTTTGTGTCCGCTTGCATGCCTATTTTTTATGCTGCCTGAAAGTTCCATTGCTAAATCAACCAGGAAGTGCTCTAAAAAAAATTGTTTCAATTACTTCCGTAGCTGTGCATTGCGGGGAAACGCTAGAAAAATGGACGTTTTTCTCCATTATGGTTTTTTGCTTGGGTACTCACCTTGTGGAGCAGATTTCCCCAGGACTGTTTATATGCTTTTACCCACTTTGTTTTGCTCCTAGAACCACTGTGCAGATGAAGGCATTTTTCGTTTTTGAAATTCTTGAACTTTGAATTTCTTGTTTGACATTTTCTTCTCACTCTAGATATGTCGACAAACACTTGATTTTAAAAAATTCAAAACTGAAATATCTGCTTTTCGAAAGAACAAAAATTTTATAGCATGCCAACAGGAATGCAATGAATGTTGAACCAGCCTTGCCTTATGTTAAGGGGGGACAGGCTCTTTGGCACCGAAAATCGGCCCAAAAATCAGATTTTCAATCTTTTAATTTTCGTGTTCCTCGCACCATTCCGCATCTGTATGCAAATTTTCATCATTACACCCCACGTAATTAAGAAGTTATAGCGATTTAAAAATGCAGTACCACACCCACTGCCCTTTAAATTGTGGACAGACGACACCCAATTTCATTCGCCCGGCGCATCGAAACTACGCGCTCTACCGCGGCCATTTTTGTCTCGTTCGAAAGTGCGGGCTTTCGGCTTATTTTTTCTTTCGAGCAGCAACCCTGTACATGCCGCCTTCGCCAAAAAAACTAAAGAAAAAATAAATAGCGGCGCGCGCTGCTATTGCCCGGTTTAGGCACGTGATCAAAATGGCGTCGTCTGGTTGGTTCCGGCAAGCTAGCCATGGAAAATGGACACCCGGCGACGCCATTTTGTCTTTCTGCCGACCACGCTAGTGCAACGCGAGAACCATGCCAGGAGGCACGAAGAAGTACCGCTCTGTGCACAAGTTTGGGCGAAAACATGCGAAAGGAAAAAAACGTGTTAATGACGCGGCATTGTTGCATACTGTGCAACAAGCAAGCGTCAGTGGTATGGGATTGCGTGATAGTCACGTTGCGGGCGGCGACGCTTCTCCATCTCCGCTGGATAACAGCGGTGTTCTTCGTGCCGATTGTAGTCGCGTACGAATTGACACCGCGCCTGTTACTAACAGTTCAGTTCAGTTCAGTTTATTTACTTAAAGGCCCCCTTGTATCGGGGGTATTACATAAGGGGTGGGATTTTAATGAAATGAGCAAACAAAACAGCGAATATTATTTAGCACTGAAGGTGATCGGTTACATGTTCTTGAAAAGTAGAGGATGAAGCGATGTTGACGATGTCACAGGGTAGGCCGTTCCAGTCCGTTGCTGCTCGAAAGAAAAATGAAGCAGAAAAGGTGGCAGTATGCGATGGCGGCCGGGCAACTTGTAGGGGATGACTGGTGCGGTGAGATATGCGTGCGGCAGTTGTGATATACGGTGAACGATTGAGGGAAGAATGAAATAATTTGTGATAAAGGGTGAGACTTGAAATGCGACGACGGAACAGTGACATAACTCAAGCGAGTGCCAGTGAGCAGTCTACACTTGATCGACTGAAATTGACGCCAGCGACGGCACGAAAGACCGCGCTGTTCGCCGATGCAAGTGGTGCGTCCGCAGGATCAGATGCAGACGGAACAGCCTCCTGTGCAATAATTGACCTCAGCGTTGCGAACATCCTCTTGAATGCCGTGCAGTGCAAAACGTGTCGCGGATGCGTGAGGCTGATTACCAGCAACCAGAGCTATGGCCTCGCTGTGAAACTGATCGTGCAATGTGACAACTGTGGTGAGATTGCGGCCGAGTGGAACTCGCGGAGGGTTGACGGTGAGAAAAAGTGCAATCCTTTCGAGCTCAATATTCTTGCTAGTCGAGCAATGCTGTCGACCGGTAACGCCCAGACAGCAATGAACGATATCTTTTCGGCGATGGGATTGTCGCGGCGTGGCATGCACTACAAGACGTTTCAACGGCATTTGAAAAACACACTGCAACCTGCTGCTACTTGAGCAGCCGCGGCAGCCATGGCACAGGCCGCGCAGGCAGTGGCGACGGTATGTGACGACTTGTGTTTTGGACACAGGGGGAACATTGCCGTGTGTTACGACGGCACATGGATGATGCGCGGGTACTCGTCACATATAGGCGTCGGTGCCGTAGTGGAACTCTTCACTGGTTATGTGCTCGATTATGTGGTGCTGTCTAACTTTTGTCTGGGCTGCGAAACTGGCCCAAAGCCGAACACTGACTGCTATGAACTCTGGAAATCGCGCCACGAGTGCTAAAAGAACACCAACTGCAAGGCTGGCCAAATGGAGGTAGAGGCAGCCAAAATTCTATTTGAGAGGTCTCTACATCGCCACAACATGCGCTACACAACGATGTTATGCGATGGGGACAGTCGCACGTTTAATGCCCTCCAAGATGCTAAAATCTATGGCTACATTGAAATAGTCAAGGAGGATTGAATAAGCCATGTGCACAAGCGTATGGGAGCAGCTTTGCGCAACCTCTTGCAGAGGCACAAGGGTGAGGAAAACAAAGTCTTGGTGGCAGAGGAAGGCTCACAACTGATCTAGTTGACAAGCTGGCTATATATTATGGCCGAGCGCTAAGGTCAAATGTAGGTAATGTGGATGCCATGCAGCGAGCCGTGATGGTGACATATTACCACAACACGTCTGCTGATGCCTGCCCGAATCACACTTTGTGTCCCACTGGTGAGCAGTCTTGGTGCCGCCACAACGCTGCAAAAGCAAAAGAGGAGCCCGAACCGAAGCATAAGTACAGTCTGCCAAGCGATGTGGCTGAAGCTCTTTTGCCCGTGTACAGTCGCTTATCAGAGAACAGCCTGCTGCAGAGGTGCATTCGGGGGAAGACCCAGAATTCAAACGAGAGCTTCCACTCGATCATCTGGACCTTGATCCACAAAGAGCGGAATTCGTCACTGTTTGCTGTGGAAGCAGCCACAGCAGAAGCTGTGCTGCGCTTTAATGCTGGCTGCAAGCATACAGCAACAGCAGTTCTGCAAGAATGCAACGCGAACGTGCGAGCAACTGTCTCCAGGAGAGCTGAAGAAAAGGACTTGCACCGTAACGCGTTCTGCGAAGAAGCGGGCGGCTTCGCTTGGCTTTGCTAAAGCGGAAAAAAAGAAGCACCGCAACAGCATGCACCCTGACTATGCTCCTGGTGCATTTTGAAAGCATGCGAAGGTCTTTGGGGTTTTCTTTCCTAATAAAATATGCTGTGAGGCTTGAGTGCTTCTCACAATCCCTCAATTTTGGTGGTGTTGCATTTTTGAAAGATTAATATCTCCGGTCCTGTTCTTGCTATTGCTATAATTTTTTTTTTGCTAGAAAGGGAACCTTGTGAGTCACATGACACCAAGGTAAATGCAATGACCACAAGAAAAAATTTACTGAGAAGGTTATCTGTCTTGGGTACCCAAATGGACCTTTCCTTTCAAATGTTTCCTATTGCATAACTTAGGCTGAAATTGGCATAAGCCATTAATTTTTGCTTTAGTTCACTTTCCACTAGTTTCTGATCATGTGGACATATCAATCATTGACATAATTTACATGTACATACTGTGAGATGTTTTTTCTCGTTTTCTCAAAACTGCAATTTTCAGGGTTCTGCAATTTTGGAGGAGCGATATCTCTTAAACTATTTGTGCTATAGCTCTCATTCTTATTCTGTTAAAAAGAAAAACTCTTGGACAGTGCATTAAGACTAAAATATGTTTAGTTATTACATGGCAACATTTACAAAATTAATTATCAATCTTGGGTGCCAACTAGGGCTTTTTGTCACAAAAGTTTGACTAGGTGTAACTTTGGTTGAAATTCTTCTAGCACATTAATTCATGTCTTGTTGCACTCTATGATCCTTCTAGATCACTCTGGCAGGTCTATTCTCATCATGCCATAGAGTGTTTAGTAATTAGCTCACCTCCAAACGAGCAACATGAATTCGGTGAAATTTTGAAAACTATTTCATCTACAAGAAAACTAATCAGACATTTGAAATCAGCATGTAAAAATATACAAATGGTGCAAGTTTCAACCAGATCCACACATAAATAAGGAGAAAAGTTCTAAGAGGGCTTTCCCCCTTTAACTCTGCATCTTTTTCACAAGGTTAGAAAGAAAACAGTATAGTAGAGAACATTTTTCTGTAGATAAAACAATGAAATTTTGTGAGAGTAGTCTTAAAATTATTTATAATCTGCTCAGAAATTCCATGTAAACACATCAAGAAGTTAAAGAAATTTTGGTGAAAGCCGCCTCCCCCTTTCACTCTCTGTACTGCTGAGCACTGTGTTGTGTGCCAGGCTTACATCACCTGCATGCCCCTTCTCGTAACCCAGGCGGAGGTGTTCCGTGTTCTGAGGCGGGTTTTCGAGCTGGCTTGCAGTGAACCGCCACCTGCGGGACTTGCCCACAGCCCCCAGTCACGGGCTATGTATGCGGTCGACCTCATGCTCGAGTGGGACCGCTCCTCCCAGCCCACAGGTGAGCAGAATGATGGAGAAGCATAGACTGCTTATATTAACCCCCCACCTCAGGCGCTGCTTTATCCTGCAGGCTCAAGCAGGAGTGGTTGCTGTCTATAAGTGAAAAAAAAAAAAAAAACCATTAAGAGCCATTTGGGAAATCCTTGGGACACAAAGGTTCGTTTTCAGCCAGAACAGTTTGGTATTGTGCTACTTGTTTAAATCTGTCTAAGCAGAGCACTGTTGCATACAAAATTATTGCAGGAAAAAAAAATCTGTCTTCAGTTTTTCAAGCAAGCATCTTTACAAAAGTACAGTAATCCCTCGTTATAACGAAATATCTTTACACGAAATATCGTTTTATTTGAAATTTTTTCCAGCCCTGACCCAAACGCATGCATTTTAGGTCGCATTACTCGAAGCGCATGAAGAGCTTGACCGGCTTAGAGTGAAGTGGCGAACGGAGGCATCGCTGCGGCGGCGGCGACCCTTTTGTGCATGCATTGTCAAATTAATACAGCTGACGAATTAGTCTCAGGCAGACACAGAACAGGCCACAAAAGTACCAAACCTACGACCGATGACCTGCCTAGTAACGAGTAAGCAAGTGCCAAGTGCCCCCGGCTGTTTACAGCGGATGTGAACGGAAGCGCGCCCGAACCGGTCGCAATCGCATCGCTGGTGTCCCCCGTAATAGAATCCGAACGAAAATAAAATTTTCGTGATGCTTTGAGGTGCCAGAAAACCACGGTCTCTTGGATGCCGAAAAGTGGCCAAAAGACCGTAGGCAGACTTGCGATGTAGCATTCCATGGGGTGCGCTCAGTGAGCAAAATTTTACCGCTCTAAAGAACATTTCTGGCTCTGAAACGTGCCAAAAAGCACGAAAGAAGTGTCCCTCCGATTATAAGCCCATTCACACTTGCGAGTAGCGAGCGAGGTGAGCTTTCGGAAATGAACTTAGCTGCTCCCTGGCTGTCGTAGTCGTCGCTAAGCCTAACCGTTTCACATCGGCCAAAGCAGACGAAACTCTCGAAAGCACGCGAAAACGTCATTCCCGAGAGTTTTCGCTTCAAAACGAGAAGGCGACCCGCAGGTCGCGCTTGCAAGTGTGAACAACGGTATGTGCGAAAGATCGCTCTCTCCAAGGGGACAACTCACCCGTGGAGAGACCGGTGCTTCGCCTTCTGTTGCCAAGCGTTCTCTTTGCCCTGGTGGTCTCTGAAATCCAGCCGTTTGGTGTCATATACACAAGGGTGTTGTTTGATGGCTTCGATAAACCGTTCCGCAACAATATCCAGCACAATTTCAATATTTGGGCAGCTCGCACAACTCACGCCGCTTGCACTGGCATCTGCCATTTTTCTCGCGCGATTCATTGTGGGTCGACGCAATCGGCGGTGCCGGCGTGCAATTGGAGCAGGAGCCAAATCTGCGCCAGGCCCGTCGGGGCACGCTAGCAGCCGCCGGTTACGTTGGCCGCTGCAGTGCGTCAAAACTATAGACGGAGCTGTTTCACCAACGCAACGCAGCGTACGCGTGCTCACTTGCGTTACGTCGGACTATATTCGCGCCTTAACAAATCAAAACGACGACTTTGGTGAAGCCCGTCTAAAAATCTGCTTGCCGCTCGTCATAATCGGCCTGCATCGCAATAAAACACTGCCCCTAGCTTCGTTGCACTTTTGACGGTGCAAATAGATCGATAACTTGCCGAAAACACGAATAATCCGACCTTCGCCAGCGGCGAGTCAGGCTGTCATCATGGCGGGTCAACGCAACCACAGTGTTTCCCCGGCGATTTTCTCGAGCCGGTCATGCTTGATACGCGCCATCCAACTAGACAAACAGTCTAAATGCGTGGTAGGGTCATTGAATTTTGTTCCTAGACGTCTGTCAACGGCGCGGATGTGACGCTGCGCGAACACTGACACTCGAACCGCACAATTAGCACACTGTCATTGACAATGGTGCGCCGAAAAACTCTAGCCGAAAAACTCAATTGCAAACTTCACAGCTGTACTCATCGGGGAAAAAAAAAACTGCCAGTAATCATGCGAAGTCCCTATTGCAAAACCGTTCAGTTTTCACAAATCGCGCTGCGTTCCTATAATGAGCAACTAATCGTTTTTTTGAGCACAACAAACACAACCTCAGACTCGAGCCGCAGCATTCCCGTGACCCCCTCCACATGAAAGTGGCCACTGCCTTCGAAATACCCCCATAAAAGCGGCCACTGCCTTCGCGATTCGAAATACCCAGAAGGTTGAATGCATAGGCGGCGACCGCGGCCTCGTGCAATGCTTGGTCAGATTAGAGCAGGAGTTGCACGCTCCCGGTAAGAACTTGAAACAGCCAATGCTCACTGCCTTTTTTGCACCCGAATAAAGTTTTGCTTCACTCTATACATTGTATTTTTGACTTCCTCGCCATTGCGGTGCCATTAGAGCTCGACTGCTTTAGATTTTCTCGGGTGGTCGTTTATATCAAATTACCGGTTATAACGAATTTTTTTGCCGTCCCACTGACTTCGTTATAATGAGGAATTACTGTAGTACTGTTATATTTTTTTCTAATGAAAAGTTACACGAAAGAAAGTGATTGCATACATTTTTAATTTACTATATTGTTGATTATGAATCGCGGGTAATGTGATTTATTATTGGGAAGCGAATTTTCGGACTTTTCTGAGGAGCATCCCAAGGTTGATTGAAAGAATTTCTCATCCTCCTCCCAGGTTATCAATTATGCAATTTCTATTGGGCCATCACGTTTCCACATTGCAACTCAACAGTACTTCCAGGATGTCACCTATACAGTGGAACCCAGACTATGGTTCTTGCGACGACTTGTGTTTGCATACCTGCCAGATTTTACAATTTTTCGTACATTGCCTGATTCTCAGCGCCCTCCTTTTACAATTTTCTTTGATATGTGGGCTGACTGAAAAAAATATCCAAAAATAATATTTTCGCCATTCAGCAGCTGCACATGGTACGTTCACGACACTGTGTTGGCAATGCTGGAAGCCTCCACGCGATCCACACAGCAGCAACAATCACAACCCGACCACATCCTCATTGTTTACCTTCTGTAGCCAGAGCTAGCCCAGCATATTAAGCCATTGTGTTGGCAGAATTGTGATTTCCATAGCATGCAGCGTTGTTGCTGTGGGTGTGATTGTGATATGTCCGATAAGAAGTACTTTCAAGTCTTGGACCTACCTTATTTTCGTAAAAAAAAAAAAGATTGCATGTGAATCTAAGCATCCCCTTTTTTTCAATGAAGAGCGCATAAGCAAGGCTGCCAAGCGCGCTTGCTCACTCTGTCATCCAGCCGGAACCGTTGGAGTCCCGAGGTGGTGCAGCGTGTGCGGAGTGTTCTCCGGCATGTTGTGTTGCTGCGTTCCGACGCTGTACGACAGATGGTGGCACACAATGCCAAAAACCAGCCAAAAGTGACCCCGATAACTCTATCAGCGAGTTATCACATGGGCCTGTCATCAGCTGCATTCGGCAGGTTTCGCGGGCATTGCAGGCAGGTGTGGCTTGTTTGGCATCAGGTGTCAGTTTTTTGACAGTCCTAACAGTAATCGGAATGAGTTTGAAGGGTGAAGAGTGTTGCATCATCAGGTGGAGGAAGCAGCAGGACCAGATTATCAAAGGAGGGCCAACATCCACAAATTGAAGAACTCCGAGTTGTTTCGTAGCGAACGATGCGGGGGCTTTGCTGTCACTGCCGATGCAATCCAGATGAAAGCGATGGAGATAGCAACAAGAATGCAGATTCCCCGCATGGTGCTTCCTGCAAGCTGGGACTGGGTGGAGCGTATGATGAGAGGAAGTGGATTTTCTTTTAGATGCCGGGCAACAATATGCCAGAAGCTGCTAGCCGATTTGAAGGAAAAACTTATCACTTCTCAGTGGTATGTGACGAAGCTCCACAGGGAACACAGCTACGAGCACCACCAGATCGGCAACGCTGATGAGACGTCGGTGAAATTTGACATGCAGACGTGCACACAGGTAATGAAGTAGGAGCCTGAGAAGTGAACGTGGAGATGACAGGGTAAATGATGATGATGATGATAATGAATCTTTATGGTGCAAGGGCATCTGTGGACAAAGAGCGCCATGGCACAAGGTTGTTTTGTTCTACTTAAGGTGGGGTCAAAGACCCATTTCCCAAGCATTTCACCCTAAAGTCGCCAAGCACCAAGCAGGGGAAAGCTTATACCCATTGTATCACCGGTGGGTACCCGGCGGCACTGGGGATCGAACCCCGCACCTCCCGCATGCGAGGAGGATGCTCAGATGACTAGGCCACCACTGCGGTGATGACAGGGTACAAGAAGCAGCGTGTCACTGTAATTTATTTTATTTCTTTATTTTATTCAAATACCCTAAGGGCCCACTGGTGGCATTACATAGGGTGGGGGGGGACATAAATCAGAGCACAATTTTCAAGGACCAAAAGCCACTTTAGGTGGTTAATACGGCAAGTTGAGAAACATCATAATAATGTAAACACTGTTACAAAAAATGCACAAATAACAAAGAAAGAACATATTGGTTTGCGAATAAGTGATATAAAATGCAAATCTTGTTACTGAACGCACTGGGATTCCAGATAAGTTAGCAGTTCGGACTGAAATAAGGAAAACTCGGTTATAGAAGCAATACTGGAGGGCAACTCATTATAATGTTTTATTGACAAGGTTAAATGTCAATTCTTATACTTTTCTGTCCGAGCGAAGATAGGGTTAACTTTGTACACGTGATTGGTGCGACGTGAAATATGAGGTGGCAGTAAAATATGCAACCGGGCAAATGATGTACTGCTATGATAGAGAATGTGAAAAAAGGATAATCTGGCAAATTTTCTGTGCATTGTGAGTGGCGGCATGTTGAGCTCTTCCTTCAAAGATGAAATGCTTTGAAATCTCGAGTACGATGACAAAATGAATCGCACTGCTTTATTCTGAACGGCTTCAAGTATATTGGTGAGGGGAATCTGGTAGGGATGCCAAATGATTGACACATATTCCAGTGAAGGGTGCACAAGAGAATTGAATGCTTGAAGCCTGGTGTCCCTGTCGGCTAGATATAAGCGCCGCTTCAGAAAGCCAAGCTTTTTTTGTGCCTTAGATGTAATACATTCGATGTGGTCAGTCCATGTTAAGCTAGAATTTAGGAGGATGCTGAGGTGTTTAACCGATGAAACCGAATCTACTATGCTATCATTTATTAGGTAAGTATTTGGTTGTGCATAATGGTTGTGCAACGCTGCGCATAACGGCATAAGAATCGCGTCAGTACGGTAATCCGTTTGGCAGCTGAAAGGGGCTCCGCATGCCTTCCTGTATGTGTGCATGAGATATTAAGGCATAAGACTTCCTTTCTTGGCTCATCAGTGGCATGAACGGAAGTTGTAGCACGAACTGTCAATCATAAGTCATGATAAAAGAAAGCTAAAAATAAAAACAAGAAAATAAAAAGTAAAAATAAAAAGTAAACAGTTAAAGTAAAATTTTAAAATTTTACAAAAACAACAATGGAGAGAGAGAGGAAAGGGAAAGGCTTTCACATTTTCCCTCTTAAGCAGGCCGAAGCCAATCCTGTAATTTTGTATTGATGTCTACTTCTGCCTTGAAAGTTTGAAAAGAAAAGACTAGTTAAAAGCTTTTAAATGCCCTCACTATGTAGTCCAAAAACATCCTGAAACGTGTCAGCACTGTGTGGTTTTATCTTGGCAGCAGCCTGGAATGGTTTGTTGAGCAGTGTTCTTCACTGCTCGGCTTCTTTCATAGTGAAGTGAAGCAATCGAAGAAGCTTTTGGAGAGAGCAAGCAGACAAAGGAAAACAGAATTGGACTCTGCAGGTCAAGGCAAGAGACTAAGAATAGACATCTGTGACCCTGCTCCTTCGTAAGGTGTTCGGCAAAGGTTTCGGAAAATACGACGACATCATCGAGATAAACCAAACAAGTTTGCCATTTTAGTCCAGCGAGAACGGTATCCATCATCCGCTGGAAAGTTGCCGGCGCTGAACATAGCCCAAAAGGTAGCACTTTAAATTCGTACAGTCCGTCGGGTGTCACGAACGCCGTTTTTTCGCGGTCCCGCTCATCGACCTCTATCTGCCAGTACCCACTCTTTAAATCAATGGAGGAGAAGTACTGGGCGCGACGAAGTCTGTCGAGCGAGTCGTCGATACGAGGCAGCGGGTAGACGTCTTTTTTGGTGATGTTGTTCAGTTTCCGATAATCCACGCAGAAGCGGAGTGTCCCATCCTTTTTCTTCACCAGCACGACAGGTGAAGACCAGGGGCTGCTGGAAGGTTGAATGATTCCATCTGAAAGCATCTCCTTCAGCGCCACCTGAGAACACCAGGTGGCAATAGTAAGCAGAGGAACGACTGGTTGAAAGGCAAGCAAGGAAGGCTGTCATGTTCCTTTCATCAGATGCCAACAAGGCATACTGTGACTTTTTGCTGTCATTCATCCCACAGTTTGAAAAGACAAATACCTTTCTGCAATCTGGAGCTTCCAAAGTACATGTGCTTGTGAAAGTTCGAAATAGCCTGCTCAAGGAGCTTTTACTGCAGTTTGTCAAATCATCTGTTATCAAAAGGAGTTGTGAGCTGACAGATGTCGACTAAGATTATTGTGTTTATAGCAATTGGTTACAAGGTTAAGCCTTATATGATGAATGGTGGCTAGTTCTCAAGCGCTTTCCGCTGCAGCTTCAATGCGGAGCGTGTTAGGCTAAGCGACACCAAGTGAATGGTGGGCTGTCCACTTGCTGTCGCCAGCATGCCGGCAGGCGGCACGTCGCTGCAGGAAGCGTGCCGCCATTATGGGTGCTTTGTAGCTTCGCTTTTGTGCCACAGGTGAACATCATGGTTACGTTTTTTCTAGGCCTGTGCGAATACAGTCGCCGACCGATTTTTCGGACTCTGAGGGGGCCGAAAAATGGTCCGATTCATTGAAGGGTCAGAAAAAAAATAACTTTTTCATGAAAACTGGCTCTAAAAATCGTGAACTCCTCCGTTTCCCACATTCCATTTGCAAGTGATAATATTGAATTGTATTTGACTCAGAATTGCGCATTCGTCATGTCCGCAGCACCTTACATCGATACCAGACTTGTGCGCTGTGGCTGTAAATTGTACCGCAAACACGCTGTAATGCACACGAAGCAAGAGCAGCCTGTTTCTATCGGAAATAACAGTTGCGAAAGCTGAGCCAGGGAATCCACGAAAGAAGTGAGAGGAAGCGAGTGCCTCCAACTGCACCCCCACCACCTTCAGGTTCCCCCATCTGCCCCGCACCACTGGCGGCATCAGGCAGCGGTAGACACCGCATTTGTCTTGTTTTCAACAGGATTGCGCGCATTGGCTCTCGCACTACTCTTTGTAGACCACCACGATGGCAATAAAAAGCGTGCCATTCGAGTGGCAACAGTGAGGTACAGTGGCAACTTGGGTGGCAACATTGAGGAACAAATCTCGAGCCTATCTGTGTCACTCCGGCCAATTGATTGTTTAACTCTTTCTTTACCACTGGAAAAAGGACTTTCGTAGGTCTCAGACAAACATATTTTCTAGAAAAAGTGTGGTAGGTAAAAGTATACAAAATAAGAGGAACAAAAAGTTGGTATTTACATGACAATAACTCTCCAAAATAAAGTTATTAAAAAATTCTAGCAATTACAAAAAGATTCAAATTCTTTCTATAACTTGGCACGGAAATGTACAAGTTATAACTCAAATACTTTTTGAACTAGAAATTTTTTCTGTGTGCTCTTTCAAGAAAACGGATTTCAGTGTATCCTTGATATGATTGTTACAGTCTGACAAAAAAACAATTGGAAGTATTATTTTATGTGCCAAAATAAAACTTGATAAGTGTGCTTTTTAAAGATACAAATTGTAACTGATATCATTTCAGGAAAAACCAAGAAAAATTATACAAACACAATTATTCTACAAACAACTAACAGGCCAACGTTCCGGGCTCCGTTTGCACGTTTTCAGCATCCAAACCAAAATCCCGTTGTCAGAGGCCCTGATACTCGATGCATTGAAAATACCTGTTTCAATGGAGTAGAGTCGCATGCAGTGGGATTTTTGCAAGCGTGCACCGTTGCCGCTCTGGGAGCACCCTATGCCATAGCCTCCACTTCAAGGGCATTTAAAAAATTTACGCATTGCGATAAAATTGCAGTCTATGCAGAAAACGAAACTGTTATTTCTGAAGAACAAACTAGATGGTGTAACATGACCATAGAGGCTCCATAGAAGCGCTCCAGTTCGCGCAAATGGACTAGGAACAACAAAATAAACAAACAGGCCAACGTTCTGTGATCGGGTTGTGCAGTTTGAGCTTCGGAAGCAAAATCTGACGATGCAGGATCATCGTTGGAGTCCCTGCTACTAGATGCATCAAAAATAAATGCTGTTTACGCAGCAGAATTGCATGCAGCAAAGTTGTTTCAAGCGCGAGCCATTCCCGACTTTGACGCCTTGCTCGGAGCGTTCAATCCGTCAACTTCAAGTGCATTTCAAAAATAACCAACTTGCAGCAAAAATAGAAGTTACATAGGAAATGAAACTTCAATGTGTGAACAACAAACCAGATGACTTAGCAAGTCCGTAACGGCCGCGGTCGCACTGTCATAGCAGTTTGAATTTTTCGATCACTGGTGACCAATGCCTAGTGGCGTAGTAGTGAAAGAGTTAAATCCAAAATGGTGCCTTTGATGGCAGCAAAGAATCGGTTGGTTGTGACAGTGATGCTCACGTGTGTCTGTATTAGGCTGAAAAGATGAACTTTCGGTCTATAGATGCCAGCAATGAACAGTGTTGCTGACATCTATTTGTGTCCGAAAAACCGAAATTTGGGACTCTACAGAGTCCGAAATATCGGGCAAGTCTGAACTATTGGAGCCCAAAAAATCAAAGCAAAGAGTAACTTTCTTCAAGTAATTTAGAATCAAATATTTCAAATACGTGTGGCATCCAAAAAAATGTTGATCGGGAGAATGGGCATTTTTAAAGTCATGTATATTTAAAACACTCAAGGTCGTTACATGAAAAAAAAAATTGGCTGACAATTATGCTTCTCGGTAATGTAATTTTTAAGCACAGCTGCTGTGGTGGTTGAACCATAGGCTACCACATACAGAACATGCATTGCTGAACAGAGGGAACTCTGGGTATCGGCTTGGGCAGCGCACAGCAGTCCACTGCCGCCGAACCTCTCTCCTCGGGCAAACGGACTACAATGCGCGCTTCACTGGCACTATATTTAGCGGTTCGCCGCCCCGAAACTTGTCTTCTGGCTTCCGCCATATCCTCCTCATATGCTTTCCTCCTCGCACTGTCTTCCCTATCGCCGAACTTTTATCCTTTGCTGCACTCCACATTCGCTCTCTGTCGTCTTGTGCTGTGCTGCTCGTTTGCTCTGCTGGTTATGCCAAGGCTGATGGCAGTGGCAGGAGCGAGGGACACCGCTTGACCCACAAACAGATGCTTCTGAGCTGTGCTCTAAAAAAGAGGGAGTATATTGAAGCTTTGTCACATCCATTTAAGGTGTGTTGACCGTCTGAAAAAGTGGGCATCGGAAATCGGAGGAGTCGACCCACATGTGGAGCCAACATATTTGTGGGGTTTGAGATCTCTCTGTGGGACCTCTGACTGCTGGCCCTAACTGTAATACTGTCGTTGCTTAGCTGTTGCTTTTAAGCGGCAACTCCATGGAGACCTGCTAGGCATATTCCCTCGCCACCCCACGTTAGGTGTTGGAAAGGGGGACCTATCTGCATGTGCCACATGCTAGCTCCCTCACATGCTCGCAGCGTTGCATTTGATTTAGCGAATTTCATGCAAAGAATAGCAGTTGCAGCAGCTGCTGTCAGCTCAGACTTGCCCTGTGGAAGTCAAGGTAGCCGCTGACCTCCATTTGAGGCACGCCTTCCAGCGCCTATGCACGGCAATCATAGACACCTAGCAGGTACACGCTGCGCTTGTGCCTGCTTGCATGTGCTAGTTCTAAGGATAAGTTCGGAAACCCCTAACTTTCTGTGGCGGAAAATTTCAAATTCTGCAAATTGACCATTTGCGGAAAAGCGAGCGCCGCCTGTCGTGCAAACAGAGAAGCTCCGCCGGTACCTTTGGTTGGAAAGGGGCTCTCGAGCAAGCATGCGCAAGGCAGCGTTCAGCAGCTCACGTGCGCTTGTTTTGTTGTTTTAGTGTTGTTTATTGGCCGGAAACGTGTGTCAGCTAACGAAAGAGTATGATGGAAGAGGAGAACATCCCATTTCCGTTTTTAGAAACAGGGTGTAGCGGATTATTTTCGCGTTGTAGCCTGAAAAACGACCATGTGTGGCAATACCTGCACTCTGCTACCTCAACGGAGCGCCGAATGACCAAGTGAAAATGTGCGTGAATGTGCGCCTATGCGCGGGCGAGTGTGACAGTATAATCGGATGCACTTTCCTAATGCACACCGACGTTTACGTTTGCGCTTCCTTGATAGGGCCGGAGTTTCTGCTAACTTAGCACAACACCTTTTGCCTCAGGGCACGCTTAGCTGATTATTAAGGGACCCGTTGTACTATCTCAATCCCGGCTCGTGCTGATACGGCAGAGCGTTGCTTTGCGTGCTCACGGGCCGCGGGAGCGTTAGAATGCGCGGATATACGCGAGGCTGCGCTCGGCCGTGCTCCCGCTGTTCAGGAAGCACATTGTAGCATTAATGGTGAATGTTCATACTAGTATATATCATTCGGTTTTCCTGCGTCGGTGGCAAAACTCTTCTAGAACGACCGAGCAGTGTGTACTCGGCAGTAAGCGCGAAATAAAGCAGCAACACCCGTTTCGAAACGTGCTGGATGTGCGCATTACTGGCCCCATCAACGGGTTCGTCTTTTGCGCCTTGTATGTCGTCGCGGCCTTTATTACGTACAAGTCTCGCTGTTGCAAAACACGTGGTTAGCTTAGATAAATCGCGTTGCAGTTACATGTCAGTTCCGTGGAAGTTACAGCTCACATCAGTCGTCGCACTACAGCGCAGGAATGCACGGCTGGCTCATGTTTTCCAACCAAAAACCAAACCGTCCAGAGAGGGCGCTGCCTGCGCCTTCACCACGCATGCGCAGAAACTTCTCCGCAAATGGTCAATTGGGGGGAAAAAGATCCGCAAATCCACTAAATTTTGCGGGGGACATTAATGCTTCGTAATGCACCTCATGATATATTCGAAACCAAGGTGTGAATACAGTGCGAATTTTTTTATTTCCCCTGAGCTTTTCAAGGTGACTATAGAATGATGTTTGCCGTTATGCTTAAGAGTTGCTAGGGAAAAGTCAGCTTTTTAATGTCCTTGGGGCAAAGTTCATGGCGAGCATGCAAAGCAGGAGAAGGTTGCTGTGGATATGGAGAGGAGGCAGTGTGGGTCATTGAGAAAGAGAAGGCCCTGAAAGAGTTGAGTGCTGCAGGGAAAGCAGCAAAGGATGGGAAACGAACGCAAGACTGGGCAGAGTGACGCACCTAGTAGCAGGAGCACGGCAATGACGGCTGTTGCTGCTGCATGGGAGGCTTGACTTCGCTCGATTGTGGCACACTCATCTGAAGCATTTACTTTTAAATAACGTCACCGAACCCGCTGTTTCCATATTTTAGTATGCCATCTGCATTTTCTTGGGGGCCCAATTGGCCTGAACAGTTTGAGATTGCATTATATTCGTAATGTTATTTCTTTTAAATATGTCTTGACTTCTTTAACTCCTCCTCATGTTACATTTAGGCAAATAAGATTAAATAATCATTTTGCCAATGTGAACGGTCGGGAGGCAGGAAACAAACTGTGTTTATTGGCAGATAAGGGGCTGCTTATATATGTAAGAACAGGTACAAACATAAGCGTGCACACTTGGTACCATAAGGGCACGCATTAACATGACAGTGCACATACTTGCAGCCATCATACTGCCGGTCCTATCGATCTCTATAACAGCAGCAGCATCAGAAAAGAGAATGTGACTGCTAACTCACAATTCCACGAAGAACGCTTAAAATCTGCGATTTTTTTGTGGAATTGCGGGAAACTAGAGACATTAATGATAACCTTAGCTGCTTCTGCATGATGAAACCCAAAGCAATTTTAATGGCATTGTTGACTGGAGCTGAGTCCTCCTCTCCTCACTGTGGGATGCAGGGGAGCTGCGGATGCAGCCCAAGCTGCTGGAGGTGAACTGGGCACCCGACTGCCACCGAGCCTGCCAGTTCTACCCGGACTTCTTCAATGAGGTGTTTGCGGCCATGTTTCTGGACGAGGCGGCCTCCAGCGCGAGCTTCGTGCCCCTCTGACCACTGGAGCAGCAGGCGGGGATCTTCTAGACAGAACGCCACAAGCGCCAGCAGAGGTGCCGGGCTGTCAGCAATGCTCTCAAGAGGTGCAGGTCTCGCACTTATGCAACTGCCGGCAGCAGCACAGAATTACGGGTCAAAAGCCAGAGATGCGTACAGTCCCCCAACTGATTTTTCAGACTCCGCAGAGCCAAGAAAATGGTCTAACTGACTGAACGATTCATTTCTCAGTGTTGCAGTTGGCTTGAAAAAGTAGGCAAATCTTGCCCCATGCCAGGGTGGCGCTTCCATCGTGTCCACACTGCACCACACCGCACATCAACAAGACAATAAGAGCTTGTTAATTTGAACTGCACAGAGGCGCGAATGCAGTTTGAACTGGCTAACCAAAGTTGTAACCAAAGTCAATAGAAATACAGTAGACTGCAGTTGGAAAGGAGTTTGAAAGGAGTCGGAAAGGAGCCAATTTTATTGCTTAAAAGGTCCATAACCATCTCCAGCCTCCAGAACCCAACAACCAACGCCTGTATTAAAGCCTTAACATTGCCAAAGGCTTCCTCTTTGCCTTCTTCAGAGGTTGTGAGACAGGTGGCGTTCAATGCCTTCATGACCTGCACGACCAGCTGTGATTTTCAGCCAAAGAGCAGGTCGGCAGTGCCAAGATTGAAAAGTAGGCAGTTGCACGCTGCTTAATGTCCCTCAGCCTTGTGACTCCGAGTTGCAAATTGCCATGCTAATCAGCAGTACTACTTCCACCACACTTTGGTAGTCTGCTTATCTGTGCCACATGCGTTTTGGCGACGTCTTCATAACGGCCTGGCGTTGAATTAATGCAGGGTATCGGTCTTCTCGTGAAACCTTTTGGCTTGGTATTTACCGCCGACGGCTGGCATTTTAAAATCAAGCCACAGTGGCACACCGTATAAGTCTAACATGGGGCGATAGCCGCTACCAACCTCATGTAATCGGTGATGCTGCAGGCTTTGGAAAACCAAGGTGGCTGTGGTGAATGCACAGCAGATATCACCGGAAGCTCTTGCCCATTTGTTTTGTTTCCCCAAGGCATGCAACGCTCCTCCCGATTTCCTGTATTTCGGTGTTGGTCATGCTATCCATTGTTAACAGTGAAAGCCAACACTAAGCTACTGAGGCCTTTGAGCTCACCCTTACAGAACTAGAGACACAAAATTTTGCTTGCATATTTTGTTCTTTGTGGTGATGCACTAGACACATGCATCACCACAAAGACATACATGCATCTTCATGTGGTATTTGCCTACGGCCACTAAATAATTATTAGTAGAAACCCTTCTTAATTCTTAAGTTGCGTTCTCCACAATTAAATTTGCCTAATTAATGCACAAGAAGTTTTCCATGCTGGAAATCTAAGCATGGTTCACATGTTTTTCAATATAAAATACGTCAAAGTGGTTTCATTATTACCAGGTCGACATATTGTGCGTCAAAAAAACGCAATAACTGTGCTTGTACTTCCTGCTTCGAAAGCTACCTGCACCGCCATTAGTTGGACGAGGTGCAGTGTGGATAGTCCGACTTAAGATTTGGGAGAATCTCCAGTTGAACTTCTGCCATGCTTTTTCAGTTCCAAACGACGACTTTGATATCAAGGTTCAGTATATATGTGATATGAGGCATAGAAAAACCTGTGGTTAATTGCTGCTTTGTCAATATTCTGTAATGCTGCAACCAACCTTCCTAAAGAGCTGGAATGGCAACAAGTGAAGAAGCAGCAATTATGTCGCGTTTTTTTTAATGCTTTATGCGACCTGTACTAGACTTTGACATCATACCTGTCACTGGTCTATTGAAACCAAACCAGCATGAGAGAAGAAATTATATTATGAATTATTTAGTGCTTGTAGGCTTATACCAGTAACGTGGTGATCCACATGTGGGCCTTCACACAGTCTGAAAAGGTGGCACAGCCTTGCGGGTGTGTTGCTCTGTTGACCATGTGCCCAGGCATGGCAGAGCACAGTTCGAATTGTTGCTGGTGGAACTGATTTGCGTTTCAGTTCACACGCTAATTTATGCACCAACTGCAGTGATGCATGAACAGACTGAGTCATGTGGTTGGAATTGCTCAGAAATTCAAACGCATGCAGTTCGAATTGCCATTTACACAGCCCTCGTGGTGCTAACCATGCCATGAACCAGCAAATGAATTTTTGCATAAGTGTGCCGCTTCCATGTCTCTCGCTGCCACAGTGTAAATTGTAGAGGTTTGCCACGTGAGGCGAGGAGAGGATCTGTTTTCTATGGCACCAGTAGCTCGGCAAACCAGGAGTGGAAATGTGCAGGAAGGAGCCTGTGGCGATGCTCCCGTTGTTCCACATATTCCACTTGTGGTGGTGTCATCATAGCTTCTGAGCTGTGACAGGCACTGCTGCTCCCACATTATCAACACTGTTGCGCTTTTACCTTCTTAGACCATGTTTCTAGTACCGCGATCTGTGGGAGAAGAAGGGCAAATCATGCTGTTACCTCCAGTGGCAACAATGAGGCGCAGAAATTAAATTACTCTGCCTGTTCAAGCCCAGCCCCATCTGCACTTTTAATATCCAAGACAGTTGCCTCCCACAGCTGCAAAGGGTTAGCTGAATGAAGCAGCGATGCTTGCTCGCGATGTAATGTTGTGCAAAGAACCAAGTCCTTGGGTGCTACATGGTCTGAAATATTGATAGGGAATGTGTACACGTTCCTATATCATGCAGACATGAAGAATGTTTTACTGAAGTAATTTTATATCGGTTTTGCATTGGACACACACACCTTCTCACTTAAAAAACAAAACAAACCTATGTGAAACATGTTCAGGCAAGCTTTCAGTAAACCGCATTTTATTCTCATGCACAAAATTTGAAAGCTAAGGAAAAGTATATTTTCCTCTATTCTACAATGAATACATCCCTTTTCACCCAGTGTTGCTCTCAGGGAAAAATGCATTTGTTAATTTTTTGTATAATTTAGGTTTCTCAAGCAAATTAACGTTTTAAACAAACTGTAGATTTCTTAACGTGTAATCCTTTAACACAACAAACAGTATTAAAGCCATGTGTTCGGTGCATAATAGCCTTAGCTACTTATGTGCCATAAAATCCAATATAACCTACGAGGTGCACGAGAGTTCTTCAACAAATACTGAAATATTGTATAGGCCTGTCAGGAGACTGAAGAATTGGTTTGGGACTGTATTGGTATATCTGGATTGGTGTACCTGTTTGCATTGGTGGCCAGCAAGGTGCAGTCTTTGTCAAAAATATACTGCCCAAGGGGGTTGCTTCCAAGCCGTGTAGCGGGGCTCTTCAGCACATTTACGAAGGGTTGAGGGCCTAGGTTTGCCCCTCCTTCGTGAGATTGGAGTCCCTGAGTATGCAAGAGGAGCCGCACTGCAGGGCTCAGAAGCAGACCCCTTGGGCTGTAAACTTTTGACGAAGACTGTTCATGCCTGCAGTCAACTGAAAACCAGCTGGTGTTCAAATTTGCCATCCTGTCCATGTTTGTGATGTTCTGGCCGAGAGTCCATGCCGACATTGTGGTGTGCATGAGTGATTTTTGTCAGAGTTGGTCTGTGGTTGGTTGAAGTTGCATAAGCGTTGTGATCACGTCCCTGGCATGTACAGGATTGGTCATTCTTGGGGTGAACATGTGAACGTGTGGCCGCACGTCGAAGTGAAGTGGCACAGGCGCAGTGGGACCTGGAGGTGGTGCCTCATGTCATCTGCTACAAAGCACTGCTGGCCTGCACCGCTTCACTTCAACGTGCGGCTGTGCCAGATGCACTGGCACTCCGCGGAGCTTTTGCTTGTTCACCATAAGAGTGGGCGACCCTGTACAGTGGGTTGACCAGCATAGTGTCCAGCCTTCCAACGGCACTTATGTGAGACATGGCTGCAGCTGACTGCTGTAACAATACTTTTGCCATTGTACTCACCTGGTTCATGCTACAAAAATGGAAAAGGCTTTCTGTGAACATAGGAGCAAGCACCTCTTATTGCCTATGGTAGGTGTCCATTTTATGAAACAGCAAACACTTGTTGTACAACAGAACCTACAGACGATAGCAAAGCCTCCAAGCTGACAGTGGAAATTGGTGCTGAGAGCGCTTTAATTGCAGAGCATAGCACTCAGCGCAGTTGGAACGCTGGAGTGCCTGGGCACTTGCCACAGCCTCTGCTTGGCTTTGGCTTCCACAGTGGTTCGTTCCATGCACTGCATGGCATTATACTCTTGTCCTCAGAGTCGGGGGCAGGATTCAGCTCGCCAGGTGGCAGTGCATTTGCGAGAAATTGTTGGGGCACAGAAATTTTACTCTGCATTGTGCACTGGCTGCCCATGCTTTCTTCGTGGTGCGCATACATGTGAGGGCAAAAGGCTTCAGCATTACTATTCATTTAATTTTATTTATACTCATTGGCTAAGTTGTTGCAAGAAAGGTGAAAACATGGAAAAAACGAAAGGACACAGGTCAGAAAGAAATGCACATAGAGAAGGTGGCATTAACCCCCTAGTGGACTTGGGCGTGCCAGGCTTGTCGTAAGCTGACGGTCACTTCTGGCTTCTGAACAGTCCAGCTTGTCATGTGTTATGCGATAGCGTATACAGCTTGTTCGGTTGAAAAGCCGTCGGCGTAGTCGGCACCGCGTGTCGGAAATAATCGCAGGCTGCGTAAAAAAAATATGTCATGGTAGTTTGTTGTTCTAGTGATTGATGATTGATTAATGTGTGATAGGCAATGATGAGTTAATGAAATCATTGTAATTAATTGATTAATTAAAGAAATGAAAATGATTATAAAAGGGAGGCTCGAAGGTGTCAAAATGCTCTGAATGAAAATCCAATGCTTAATGATGCTAATTAATAAAATATAGAGTGTGTAATTGATTAATTCAAAACAATTGAAAAAGAAATTAAAAACGCGTTCAAGGGTGTCAAACTGCTCAGAATGGAAAGCCTAACCCACTATGCTATCGCATCATAGCCTTAAGGCAGAGCTTAAGTGTCCTCTCCAATTTTTTTCTGGCACTCTGTGTCAGGTGTAACCCTTTGAGTGCCACGTATTTCAGGAGGACCTGATTCTTGCTTGCTGGATTTTTTTTTCTCTCAGTTACAAATATGCGTTTTATGCTAGGAGCACAATACCATGGTTGAGAGGAAATAGTGGGCAATGTAGGACACATTTCCGACCGTAACACAGGATTTATCCTCTAGAAAACATGCTATGAGTTGTGCAAAATGTAATATTTGGTTTATAAAGGATAAATCAACTCTTTTTCAGATAGGTAGATAGGCAAGAGCATGAATTATTTAGCAAGTGTTGAGCATTAAACAGGTGCGGCTGTGTTAGTTTCGGTTGTGTAATAGAAAAGTGTGTGTGTGGTAGAAAACCACACGCTTTGTGTGTGTGGTTTTCTTCAAAACAGAGCACGGTGCATAGTGATATATTGCATGTCGGACAAATCTAACGTGATGCTGGAACGAAGGAGATTCACAAAACGACTGCTGCGAATCACCACAGCAAACACAACAGCGGCATCTGCCCTTCATCTGTGAAAGTACGCTAAAACTTCAGATTTAACAAATGCTCAATAGATGGTGGGACCATTCAAAGGTTTTTTTTTTAACCTGAGTAAACTCGTGAGTTGTAAGGAGTGAATGCAAGATGCAACACGAGCATACTCGGGCGTGGCACTCAAACGGTTTAGGCGAGCAGGGCCTGTCCAGATCATTTTTTTTCAATTCGCCAGCAGATTGCAGCGAGGGCACGAAATGGCCATTGTCATACCATTTTTTTAAAAAAAAGTGTCTATTACGGGGTTAAACGGACACTGAGGACAGTTGGTGATCACCGAGTAGTAAAAATCAATTTTATGGCACTTTCTGGCTGTGGTGACCATGGTCTGGCAACAAAGGATGCATTGAGTACTCCTGAGAAAATTAGATTTGAACCTTTCGATACAGGCCTTTCGATACAGATTTGAACCTTTCGATACAGGCCAGCTTGAATTTGTCCTCCTCGGTGTCTGTTTAAGGCTTGCCATAAACTGTTTGATAAGTAAGATCAAAGCATGGCTTTCCAGTTATGTTACCATTCTCTCACATATATGCAGTGTTTGTGCTCAACAGACTGACATGTAATGAATTGATAAGAAACATCATGATTTGTTTTAAAGTTAGTTTCAAAGTTGGTACTGTAATGTGCATTTGAAAACTGAGATTTTATTTCTTCACACTCAAACTTTGAGGAATGCTTTCCCAGTTGAGTGTGCGCATGCATTTTTTTTAAGGGGCTCGGGAGCCAATTTTAGTGTGGATCGACAAGAGGCACTTATTGTGTTTCATTTCATTTCATTTCTTTCATTTTCGCAACAAAACCATCTGATCTCAATGGAATTTGAGAGACAGCATTTCAAAATGATAGATGGAAGTATACTTGGCTATAGTTAGTACCATGTGTGCCTTATATGTATTGCCTGTTATTTTTATTGGCAGCTGGGCTGGCTCCTATAATTCAAAGGGCCCTTTGTTGCCATTTTTTGTTTTCCCAGCAGTGCTCATTTATGTCCGGCTTCCAGCAGTAACGCTGATTGCTCTGCTTTCGTGAGGACAGTAGATAGAGCTGAATGTAAATTTCATTTGCTCTCAGTCCACCACACGGTCCCCTCACTGTGTGCCAGGTACTGTTTAGTCGATGTGTGAACTGCACTTGAGCAGCTGTGGCCAACAAGTGCCCAAAACAGTGCATGCTGTCTCAGCAAATCGCTCCATTTCCCATTTGCCCCCAATGCTGGCATAGACACTAGCCCCTTCCTGTCTATGAACTGCTCACACACATCCCCAGTGTTCATGTGCATCTGCAATGTGCACCTGCCGTACTCGTGCTCCTCTGCCCTGTGCAGCAACTGCGGTGGCACGTGTGCACAGCTGCTGCTGCCCTACCTGGGCTTTACATGTGCTTCCTACAGCTTTCCTCAAAGCATGTGGAAAGATTTACCCATTGCTTGGCCTCCCGTCCTGGCCTTCAGCAGTACATGCGTGCCAGACCGTATTTGAACGTCCATTGCAAAAGAAGATGCTTGCAAGGGCAGGGGAGCAGGAATACGTCAGGTCGGGCCCTGTGGCCGACAACTGTACTTATGCCAACAATATGTGCCAATCATGCATCCTTGTAATGTGTGCAGCAATAATAAAGAAACCCATTGTCTGCTGTGTGGTTGTCCAAACTGTTGTTGGCTCAGCCAGTGTGCAGGTTGTGGTGTAAAATCTTGTGGGAATTCCATTAACGAAATAACGAGGCTATAGCAAAACCTCGGCCCCGTTAGCGTAGCAGGGGGCGGCAGAACGTTAGGTGGGCGGATGAGATTAGGAAGTTCACAGGCAAAGGGTGGGCACAGCTGGCAAAGGGCAGGGTTAATTGGAGAGGTATGGGTAGAGGCCTTTGCCCTGCAGTGAGCGTAGTCAGGCTGATGGTGGTGATGAATTCGGACTGCTGCCGGAGTCCCGCCAAGAGAGAGAGAAAGACGGAAAGGCAGGGAGGTTAACTAGGCAGCGCCCGGTGTGCTACCCTACACGTGCGAAGGGGAATGGAGGGAGGGATAGAAAGGGGAGAGAACAAAGGGAGATGATCACTTTTCCACGTGTCCGTTGGCCATTACTTGCAGGGTACACAGGGCACACACTGATTGTTCACAATCTTGCATTCAGTCCTGAGTCCTTCAAGAACTTTAAAAGTGCCTTCAAACCTTTCCTTTGTGATGAAGGCTTACTCCAAGGACCGAGAATCTTGGCTTCAGTAAGGGGCCAAACGCCAAACGCCCATGGAAGTCTATGGCGTCGCAAGCTTGTTTATTCGGACGTCGCGGGACCCACATCAGTTAATTCGGACGGGCCCCCGAAGGGGCGCCGTGTTGCGATATGACGTGCTCAACAGGTGATCGCCCAGATATTAGTCCACAGTCCTGAACTGCATATTACATTGTCTCCCACGCGCCAGGAAATGTGCGCACAAAGGCTGACCAGTTGATGGTCAGCAGGTTCCCGTCGATAGGCCTGAAAAGAGAGTCCGGCCACGTAGTTTCGTTTTCAGAGCTTCCCCGCTATCCCACGGTGACAGCGGCTATCAAATGTGTATATCAGCGAGCCATCCAAGCCGCACATGGTTTGGTTTAATTGCCTTGTTTCTGATCTTTTTCTGCTTTCTTTTTTTTCGAAGGCGTCGCGCCGCTCCGGCGCCAATGCGCACTTCCCTCGCTTCCGTCCGTGTGGTATTTCCGTTCTTCCAGCTCGCCGAAACTCGGGGCATGTCACGTGCTGTTCGCTGTTAGTGCGGTAAAGCCTTCTCGCACACGACGCCACATGCAAAGAAGCTCCAGCGCTACCATTTCGGACACTGAAAGAAGCCGTGGCCTATGTCGTCGTTTCTTCTTGTGTTTTCCACGTCAGTTTGCGCTTTTTTCAAGTATGAGCAGTTTTAACATTAGACTGCATCAAGCACGCCAGATGCATCAAAATTATTAATTTCTTCTAACGACTAGCTTATTGTTTACGTAACAAGAAGTTGCAACATTGCTCTACTTTGTCGGGAAAAAATTCTATTTGGCGCAACATGAGCTGGTGGGCGAATTGGTCAGACATAGTATCAAGTGAAGCAGCGCAACAGCGCGGGGCCAAGAAGAGACTAAGGGACAAACTGAGCGCTATTCGGCGGTCCTGAATGTAGAGGGAACTTCGCTGCAGACTTTAGTTGTATACGACCATAGAATGTTGTTTGGGAAATGTTGCCAGGTATGCCCGTAGTTTGACAGGGAAAATACTTTTAATGCGAAAGCATATATCCCATTAGCACAAAAGCCGGCGTGCACTGTCTATGGCACAAAATTCGGAAGCCGTCAGAATGCCGGTCAGCGATGTCACAACACATGTATGTGCACGTGTGTAGACATGAATGATGAAACGTAACGTGCTTATCATCGCTTACCTGAATACACCTATTGCAGGACAAAGGCCTCTCCCATATCCCTCCAATTAACCCTGTCCCGTGCTAGCTGCGGCCACCCTACCCTTCAAACTTTTCAATCTCATCCGCCGGCTAACTTTCTGTCGCCCCTTCTACGTTTCCCTTCCCTTTGAATCGAGTCTGTTACCTTTAAGGACCGTCGGTTATCTTGCCTTTGCATTACATAATCTGCCCAGGCCCATTTCTCCTTGATTTCTACTAGGACATCATTAATGTGTGTTTGATCCCTGATCCACTCTGCCCTCTTCCTGTCTCAATTTTACGCCTATCATTTTTCGTTCAATAGCTCGCTGCACTGTCCTTCAGTTGAACGATTTTAAGCGACAGCGTGTACAGCTCGTGCGGTCTAGATTTCCTATATAGGCTACTCTAGTTTGGTCGAAAAGCCTTCGGCGTAGTAGCAGTAGTTGTCGGCACCGCGCATCGGAAATATTCGAAGGCTGCGTAAAAATCAGAGGGCATGCACACTCAATCAAAAAAGCCAGGGTGTAGGCCAGGAATCGAACCAGGACTTTTGGCGTTCGAGACAGGGATGCTTCTACTCCCCCACGACAGCTCTCTTTTAAGGGGATAGCCTTTAATGGCCTATACCCGTAGTGACTGTCCGTCCGTTACGTTACCACCTTGGTCACGGGGCGCCACGCTCGCGCCAGCTGCTCTTCTTCTCTGTCGTGAAATGGATTCAAGCACGGCAAATTCAAATCAGTGCAAAGAGTCGCAAACAGCTTTTGCCTTCCTGGAGTTAAGTGCCTCTAACAGTTTTTTTTATTTAATTGCATGGAAATAGTGCCAAAAAGAAAAGTCTAAGCACGCTTACGCCACACAACACCAGGCCACCATACCCCTGCATGACTCCTCCTTCCAAAACATCAAAACTCTGGGCGGCACAAACATGCATCCAGATAGGGGAGCCAGCTAGGCGGTTCCTGCAGGGCAGCATATACTCCCCGCACCAAAGTGCACTGTTCAGATTTCGACGACCGTGGTGATTCAGCGTGGCGGTCCATCATGCGGCTCTTCCAGAGACGAGATAGTCACAGCAACATAAATAGATCATATGGCACAACGCAGTTTTAAACCGAAAAATTTATTGGCCGCAAACTCGCGATTTCGCCGTGGCGGTACTTCATCGAGGCACGTGACATCACAACGCGCGCCTCGCCGTGGAAGGTTACTGTGCTTCGCGCGTTTGCCGCACCATCTGGCATGATGTCGCCGCTCACCGCCGCTGCTGCTTGGTAGGATGTGACACCGCGTTCCTCGTCATCGCGCTCGTCTCCGCTCGCTTCGACAGCTGCGTTGCATGCGTGATAAGATGTCACAGGATTGAAAAGGAGAGCTGACGTGCGCCGCAACCACAGTTGAGGCGACAGTATGGACGGCGACAATTCTGATGAGCTGGAGGAGGCCTGGAATTGGCAGCGGAATAAGATGAAGAGGAAACGAATCGCCCAGGAAACAGACAAACAGCGCGCCGAACGACTGGCTAAACGGCGCCGTGAATATGCCGCCGCGAGACAGGAACGTTTAACGTCCAGTGTCTCAACCGCTAGCAGCAGCGACAGCAGCCGGAGGAGAGACCCGAGTCCTGCTTCACTGAAGACGGCCCGTGATGAACGATGGAATGCGACCAAGAGACTTCAGCGGCGGGCTCAAAAAACCGAAGAACAACGTGCCGTTAGCCTAGAGAATAGGCGTAAGAGTGACGCGACCCCTTCAATCCTTGGATAGCCTCGATGCTGAAATCAAACATGGACCTACAGGTCGTACTGGACGTTTATGCCTGTACTTCATACATTGTGAAATATGTGAACAAGACCAACCAGGGAGTTTCACACTTGCTTTCGCTACATATATCCTGGCATAGCCGAGCTAAGCCACTGCCATTTTTTCTCCACAGGAAAAACTTGGATACTGTAGGGTGTGATGTCACTGTCCTTAATTGTTCGTTGTAATATTACCCAGAAGAACACAGCATCAATGCACAGAATAAAACAATGGTTAATTGTCTCTGGTGTACTGCACAGGCGGCAGTTCACCGACCATGGTGCAAGCATCTCCTTAGCATGAAGCCATGCCTTCACAGGCAGCATAGATGTGTGAAGAATGTTTTTGCAGCAGAAGAAATGCACATTTGCCTAACACGTTTTAAAACACTGGCGTCAAGGAACTCCAGAAAAGGTTGCCGATACAACAGTACAGGGAACAAATACTCTAAGTGCCTGAGTCCGCGGCCTTCTGGAGAGGCTATACAGGTAGTCTGAAGAAAAGTGCACAGTGAGGAACTTGAAGGTGTCGGCAACTTCCCTTTTGAGGAATCCCCATAAAGGCCCATCACGAGTGTGTCCAGTCGGTGCGAATAGAAAAGGCAAATGAGCACTGAGGCGCCTAATAAGCACAGCTACTAAAAAAGGATGGTTTGAAGATTTGAAAAAGAAAAAACACGAAACAAGCTGATGCACGAATAAGTGAACAAAGGCAATTCCACCAGGCTTAGAGAAATAGGTTATCGCGACACATCGGTTCCCATTGGGAACGCGATACGAATGTAGCAAATATTCTGTGCATCACCTGCACTTTCTTCCTCGCACAGTGGAGAGCCTGCAGCACGTAGGCAAGTTTTGCAAATAAAAAAGTGTTGCAGACTTGAGCCCGAGCAAACACTGACAGTTCCCTATCCATCCAAGCCTGGGTTGTCACCTCATGGAGACTGTCTGTGAATCCCAGTAGGCGCCACTGTTGCGAATTTGGTGAAGAGGAACCCCTAGGTAGTGAAGGGTTCCGCAGTCCCAGCTTATGCCGCCATAATTGCTTGGCGTTGTATCCCAATGGCCCAACCAAAATCCCTTGGATTTATATAGATTAAGAGCCGCACCTGATACGTCGCAAAGCTGTTCAGTCAAATGTAATGCCTTAAGTACACTCTTTTTGTCAGAACAAAAGAGGGCGACATCATCTGCATAGGCTAAAATCTTAAGTTCACATTGTGCCAGGGAGAAACCACGGATAGTTGCACGGTTTATAATACTGAGGCAAAGGGGTTCAAGATATTGGGCAAACAAAGGTGATAATGGACAGCCTTGACAAACAGTTAATTTCAATGGAATATGTGTGGTTAGCTCTTGGTTAACAATTAGCCTTGTATAGGACTCCTTATAGCACAGTCTTGTGCCCCTAAGCAAAACATCTCCAATATTTGTATGCTCTAATACCGCAAACAAGAAATCGTGATAGACTTTATCCAAGGCGTTGGCAACGTCAATCTGAATTAGAGCTACTTGTCCGGTCTCATCTGATACTGTCTCTACTACTGAACATGTAATATGGATATGGGTTTCGATGCTGCGGCCTCTGATACCGCAGACCTGATGCCTGGAAAACCTCCATCAAGACAGGCGTTAGGCAATTGCGAAATGTTTTATAGAACTCGCTGGTAATGCCATCTGGCCCCGAAGATTTCTGAGCCGTCGGGTCAGAAATGGCAGATTTAATTTCGTCAAATGTGATAGGCCCCTCGACTACAGCACGCTGCTCATCGTCAAGTCGGGGCAAGGCTTCGAGATGGTTGCTCATCCTAAAATCTACAGGTCCTAGATCTTATCGAGGCCTCTTTGTATCTTTCGGTTTCAAACTGCTGAAGCTCTGTTTTCACAGCAGTGATATCTTCTACATAGGCACCTGGGCTAATCCTCTCTAACTCATGTAGCTCAACCAAAGTACGGCCGAGCTCTCAAAGGTGATGTCTCTTCAAAAACGCAATTCTTCCTGAGGCTTCAATAGCAATGATTTTTGTTTCTTGTTTAAATAAGTCTCATTTTTGCAAAACAGAGATCACTGCATGACCATATGTCCTTCAAGCAAGTGGATACAGCACGTTTGAAGATTTCATCTGAGAGCAGGCAGCTATTCAGCTTCCACAGCTCCGATCGAGAATGAAGTATGCGCTGATTGTACCTCTCTATCTGAAGAGGGACCATGCAGTGATCACTGAAGAATAAAGGGCCGCACCCAGTAACCAAAAACGCGGGATAGCATGTCCACTGAAACGTAAATTCTGTCAAGCCGAGCACTAGAAGAGCACTGAAAATGAATGAAATGAATCTTATGTCCCTTATCTTGCCCAACATCCACCAGGTTGTACTCGCATTCCAAATCAGTGAGTAAAGCAGCACTAGGGTCATAACG
>JARKHS020004805.1:0-57628 GCA_030143305.2 Amblyomma americanum | reverse complement strand
AATGCAGACACTGTACCGAAACCTTTAAAAGTGGCTTATTCGACTGACCACTATGACGTCCCTTTTCTTCAATGGCGGGCCAGCAGTTGCACTCACTCCTCTGTTAGGCCGTGTTACGTCTCGCCTACCTACGACGCGCGGTATAGCCGGCGCGGATGCAACGGACGCCGCGGCTTCGTTCATCGCCGCCGCGACGCCTCCCGCCAAGCGCGTCCAGGCATGTTTCAGTGCCACGTGTCGTCGTGCGTGCGTGTGTGTGTGTGTGCTTGTTTTGCCCACGCTTGTCAAAGCGCGGCAGCCGGGGAGAGGAGCTCCTCAACTGGGAGGCGAGGAGGTCTGACCGGCGCCGGCCTGGCGGACGCGCCCGTCACGCCTGAACATGTTCAAGCGTCGCCGTATCGGATGACTCTTCCCAAGCCGTTCCCTCTTGCCCTCGACTCCGAGGGTATAAAAAAAGACAGCTGCGCCGGACGCGAGAGAGACTTCGATTTCGCCCTTCGAGTAACGTGGTCGCCCTGACCGGCTGCTCTTTTGCGATGCCAGAATAAACAAGTTGTTCTGTTGCCAGTCGACTCATCCTTTGCCGGGACCTTCGGATGTTTCCAGCTTTGCCCCAGGCCGCCAGGCCAACGCTACCCTTGGGGCTTGCAACCCAAATGCAACAACTGGTTGCCAGCGGTGGGATCCCGACAACGGAGGCCAGCAGCGAAGATATGCGGTCAACTGTATGCTGAGCAGCACAACGACCATCCGGGAGCAGTGCAACGAGCCCTGTGTGATGACTGGTTGCCTGCAGCGGAACGACTGCGCTGAATTCTTGGCTGCGAGGTTTGGTGAGTGCGGGACTTTCTTCTTCTGAGTTTTGCCAGGCTTTTGTTAGTGTCAGAAACAGAGCTGGTAATTGTGTTGTCGTTGCTGCCGGGTTAGTTTGCGGCAAGACAATAGTAGGCAGTAGAGAAAGCAGCATTCGGAGCAGCCATGGATTTGAAGTCGTTGCGCAAACCGAAATTGCTGGAGCTTGCAAGAGAGTTGGGTCTTGATGTCTCAGACAAACTCAGAAAACCAGAACTGCTAAGGGCGATTCTTGAGTTGGAGGCTGAGGATGACGAGCTGTCGGAATGCCTTGAGACCATTGAGGAGAGGGAGCAAAAAGAGAAAAACGAGCGCGAACGTAAAGAGCAAAAAGAGAAAGACGAGCGCGAACGTAAAGAACAAAAAGAGAAAGAGGAGCGCGAACGTAAAGAACAAAAAGAGAAAGAGGAGCGCGAACGTAAAGAGCAAAAAGAGAAAGAAGAGCGCGACCACGCTTTAGAAATGAAGCGTCTCGAGGTAGAGATGGAACGCGCTCGTAATGGAAGTCAGGCACACGGTGCAGGAGAACGGGTATCGTTCAAAATGACTGACCTGATGCGGCCGTTTAAGCTTGGAGAGGACATTGGTTTGTTCCTGGTTAACTTTGAGCGAACGTGCGAGAAGCAGGGGTTCTCTCGGGAAACGTGGCCACAGCGCTTGCTCACTTTGTTACCCGGCGAGGCGGCCGACGTAGTCGCTCGCTTGAAGAGAGAGGAGGCAGAGGATTTCGACCAAGTGAAATCGAGTCTGCTAAAAAAGTACAGGCTGTCAGCGGAGGCGTTCCGTCGGAAGTTTCGGGAAAATGAAAAAGGCAGAAATGAGTCATATACAGAGTTTGCCTACAGGCTTATGTCAAACATGCAGGAGTGGCTCAAAGAAGAGAAAGCGTTTGGTGACCACGAGAAAATTCTGCAGTGTTTCGGGCTGGAACAGTTTTATAGTCGGTTACCTGAGAACGTGCGGTACTGGGTCTTGGATAGGCCAGACGTTAGTACAGTGGCTAAAGCCGCCGAGCTAGCCGAGGAGTTTGTGACGCGTCGGGCTCGCGGAGCTAAGGACGGTCAAAAGGGTGAATTTGGCTCCAAGTCTGAGAGGCCGAAGTTCACACCCATGAGAGCAAGGGGGGACACGCGTAGTGCGGATGCGAGTGAAAGCAGTCCGACCGAACGTAAGGAGACGGCGGCAGCCGAAGCCGAACGCAGAAAGCGGTTCGAGGCGAGGCAAGCGCGCGTGTGTTATACGTGCCAGAAGCCGGGTCACTTTTCGGCGCAGTGTCCAGAAACAAAAAGAGAAGTCGTGTGTTTGTCATTATGTAGCACTGACGAGAACATGAAGCTTCTCGAGCCTTACATGCGAGACTTCCTCGTGAACGGGAAAGAGTGCCGAGTGCTTCGTGATTCCGCAGCTACAATGGATGTAGTTCACCCCTCTTACGTAGAACCCGATATGTTCACGGGCGAGTGCGCATGGATCAAGCAAGCCGTGGAAGCTCACAGCGTGTGTCTGCCCGTAGCAAAAGTGCTTATTGAAGGACCTTTCGGAGCACTTGAGACGGAGGCCGTAGTGTCATCTAGGCTGCCCCCCCAGTACCCGTACCTTTTTTCGAACAGGTCCGATCACCTCCTGCGCGAGAAGGGGCTTTTGTTTGGTGAGGCTAGCGTTCAGGCCTTAACCAGACCGAGAGTTCGGGAGCTCGCTGCAAAGGCGGTGGTTGCGGGGCCGACGTTGTCGAACAATGAAAAAGGGTCGGAGGCGCAGCAAGCTGATATTCCGAGCACGTCAGAACTGGATAAAATTGAGCCTGTAGCATTGAAGGCACCAGGTACTGGAGAGGAAATGCCCGACAAGGGAAAGTTAGAAGAGCTTCCGGTCGAGCTTCCGGGACTAAGCTCAGTGACGAACAGGGAAAACACTGATCAGGTCATTAGTGACTTAATCATTAAAGCACCGCTGTCGCCTGAGCAGAAAACCGAACTACACCAACTCTTACAAGAGTTTCAAGGTCAGTTCTCTGAGAGGCCTGGTAGGACTTCTGTCCTTACTCATGATATAGAACTTACCTCGCCAGAGCCAGTACGATCCAAGGCGTACCGGGTGTCACCCCGCCAGCGCGATATTATGGAGGCTGAGGTAAAGAAAATGCTACAGCTCGGTGTTATTGAGGCGGGTGAGAGTGATTATACCTCCCCTTTGATTTTAGTTGAGGTACCGGGCAAGGAACCTCGTCCTTGCGTCGACTACCGCAGGCTTAATTCTATCACTAAGGATCAAATTTATCCGATCCCTAACATCGAGGAGCGCCTTGAGAAAGTTAGTAGCGCTCAGTTTATTTCCACCCTAGATCTTGTCAGGGGTTATTGGCAGGTTCCACTTACAGAGGAGGCTAGTAGGTATGCGGCGTTCATTTCACCAATGGGAACATTCCGTCCTAAAGTTTTGAGTTTTGGTTTGAAGAACGCGCCATACTGCTTTTCAAGCCTCATGGACAAAGTGTTGCGGGGACAGGAAGAATTTGCTTTACCGTATTTAGACGACGTAGCGATATTCTCCGCATCCTGGTCTGAGCATATGGCACACTTGCGGGCAGTGCTAACCCGCCTGCGCGAAGCGGGCTTGACAGTCAAGGCTCCCAAGTGCCAATTAGCACAGGCCGAGGTTGTCTACCTCGGTCACGTGATTGGACAGGGTCGTCGCCGCCCCTCTGAAATAAAGGTGGCCGCTGTGCGAGACTTCCCGCAACCGCGCACGAAGACCGATATTCGGTCGTTCTTGGGTGTCGCCGGCTACTATCAGAGGTACATCCCCAGGTACTCCGATATCGCGGCTCCCCTGACGGATGCTCTAAGAAAAACAGAGCCCCAAACAGTCGTCTGGAGCGAGACAAAGGAGAGAGCTTTTAGCGCCCTAAAGAGCGCCCTAACAAGCCAGCCTGTGCTACGATCGCCAGACTATACCAAAGGGTTCGTTGTTCAGTGCGATGCTAGTGAGCGAGGCATGGGCGTTGTACTGTGCCAAAGGGACAATGGAGAAGTGGAACACCCCGTCCTGTATGCTAGTCGTAAGCTGACCTGTCGTGAGCAGGCGTACAGCGCCACCGAGAAAGAGTGTGCGTGTCTCGTGTGGGCCGTTCAGAAATTGTCATGCTACCTAGCCGGCTCGAGGTTTATCATTGAGACGGATCACTGCCCTCTCCAATGGCTGCAGAACATCTCTCCCAAAAATGGCCGCCTCCTGCGCTGGAGCCTCGCTTTGCAACAATATTCCTTTGAGGTGCGTTACAAAAAGGGGAGTCTCAACGGTAACGCCGATGGCTTAAGTCGAAGCCCCTAACGTAGGAATCCGCCTCAAAGTTGTTGGTTACTGATGTTTTCTTCCTGAGGCAGGATTTTTAACATATTGCTTTTGTTTAGTGTATCAAAGTGATTATGTGCTTTCTAGTGCAATTTTCCAATTTGTGGACGCGTTCTGAGTGCTGCTTGACTACTGTAAGGAACTAGGCAGTAGTATAAAAGGGGAAAGAGCCTGGCAGAGCTTAGTGAGGGTTGTCTCGTGCTTGCTGACTGAGCGGTTGCGTTTCGGCGTAGTTCTAACGCTTGCTGGGAACGAGCACAAAAATGGCAACTCTCCCGAAGTGACTTTGCAGTGTCCTATGTGATCCTGAACCCGAGAACGAGGCCTTCTCTGTGCGCTGCGCTCAAGCAACGTCGAGGGACGACCGGTTTCGATTACGAGCATCATCGAGCGACATCCCTCTGGACAGCGGATGCAGTCCCCTGACCATCGGGATCTCCTTCTCCCGGCGGGGCGGTCTGTTACGTCTCGCCTACCTACGACGCGCGGTATAGCCGGCGCGGATGCAACGGACGCCGCGGCTTCGTTCATCGCCGCCGCGACGCCTCCCGCCAAGCGCGTCCAGGCATGTTTCAGTGCCACGTGTCGTCGTGCGTGCGTGTGTGTGTGTGTGCTTGTTTTGCCCACGCTTGTCAAAGCGCGGCAGCCGGGGAGAGGAGCTCCTCAACTGGGAGGCGAGGAGGTCTGACCGGCGCCGGCCTGGCGGACGCGCCCGTCACGCCTGAACATGTTCAAGCGTCGCCGTATCGGATGACTCTTCCCAAGCCGTTCCCTCTTGCCCTCGACTCCGAGGGTATAAAAAAAGACAGCTGCGCCGGACGCGAGAGAGACTTCGATTTCGCCCTTCGAGTAACGTGGTCGCCCTGACCGGCTGCTCTTTTGAGATGCCAGAATAAACAAGTTGTTCTGTTGCCAGTCGACTCATCCTTTGCCGGGACCTTCGGATGTTTCCAGCTTTGCCCCAGGCCGCCAGGCCAACGCTACCCTTGGGGCTTGCAACCCAAATGCAACAGCCGCTCTCTGTCTTGCACACTGGTCATGCTCCAGTGTCAACTCCCTATTCCCTTTCTTAAGCCCCCACGATAGTGCCTCGCCGACATTTGCTCCAGGAATAAGCTCATAGCAAAATACCATCCGTAAGAAATTGTCAGCCTCTACTTATTCTTTCACAGGAGCACAGTTTCAGCGTTACACACGTACCACAGCTGTCTGCCATGCGACTGGGGCAAGTAAGGTCTGTAAGCTAGCGCTGCTTTCTCCTTACTTTCTCGCACATGAAGCAACAAAAAATCTGCGGTTTCATATAATACAGTGGGTGACATGACAACCATCGCGATCATCTTCATTGACAATGGCGAATGTTTAACTGCCGCTGTTGTTTTAACCATCGGTACTAGGATGACACCGGGAAGCAAGCAAGACTACACTTCTTCGTTTCCCGCATGCGCCCTCTTTGTCAACGTGCAACGGTTAGCCTAACAATTAAACCTGCTCTTTGGCTGAACTTGCGGCGGTGTATCCGAAAAAAGCGTCATCGACCATGCAGTGCTTGCACTGCTACGTAAGCCGAACGGGAGCTACGTCACCGGTATCTGCGTACACGCACCCGTTGGGGAGAAAGGACCCTTCCCAAGGGGGAGGGGCCCACCAGGCGATCTCCGTCTGCGCTGCCGCGTCGATGCAGCCTTGCGAAAAGGAAGAGGGCGGCGGGGCTGCTTGTTTGGCCCGGTTTCCAACGCAGCTGCTTCCGCTTCCGAAATCCGACGAACTTCCGGTTCCGTTACGGCGCTCCCTGCGCAACACCTCGACCACAATGGGCTCCGTGGCGGCCCGGAACGCAGCCACGGCTTCTTCGTGCGTAGCATTGGAGACGTCGCGTCCATTCACCTGCGAATAAAGGAAATAATACGAGTCAAAACTTTGTCATTCACTAAGGTCTACGCCGGTATAAATGAAGTATGCAACACCTTTCCTCTGCTATGCCCACGTTTGCAATACGTAAGAATCTAAGCCAACGTACACAAACCGAGAGCAGAGTCGCTTAGCCGAAAGATTATCAACCTATTTGGTCCAGAAATTATTACATGTTCAGAAAATATTCGATGTTAGCATAGTACATTTTCAGCAGGTGCCTCCAATTTGAAGCTCGAAACAGTGACTTCATTTGAGAGTCAACCAATGCGTAGACGATTTTATCGATCATTTCATTAATAATCTGTCTATTAGTCAATAATTTCATATGCGCCTAGTAAAGTAACTAGCAAAAGCTGCCAAACTAACGCAGCGATATGTTGCTTGACTGAGCAGTCCGTAAATCAGTCAGCAAATCAATCGGCCACACATGTTTTTATAAACGAAAATTCATACAGAAGAATACATATATTCAGGGTGTTCTGCCTTTGGTTTCAAGGATATTTTCAAAGTAACTCTACGAACAGTTTAGAAAATTAAGTGTTCGCACAGTGGCAATTAACACGCGCAAGAAGACTTCGCTGGATTACTCGCATACGACTACACAGAGATAGCGATGTTAAGAACGAAGCACACCTAACCCCCCCCCCCCCCCTCCCCCATTAACCAACCTTAGTAGTTAGCGCGCTGTCTGAAGCATGAAGGTCACCAGCACGAAATGTGAAATTGAATATTTAAAGAAAAAAAAGATCAAACCAGGAACCACGTTTCTGGATCACTCGAATGCAGCAGCACAGAGGGAGCCATGTTAAGAGCGAAGCACATTTAACGAACCCCCCCCCCCCCCCACCCCCCACCATTAACGAACCATGAGCAGTTAGCGCGTTGTTTGAAGTGTGAAAATCTCTGCCACAAAATGTGTAATTGAATGTTTAAAGAAAAAGGAAAGAGCGAATAAGAAGCCATGTTTGACCGTTTTTTTTTTTTCGCTCATATGCACTGCTTTTCAATTTGCAATTCTTTCACCACGGCAGAGTGTTCAGAGGTGAAAGCACAAGGCAAAGCGAGAGTCGGTAAGAAGTGAACAAAAGAAATAAGTAAGAAAAATGAAACATTGCACAAACGCTTGCAGATGCACTACTTACAGCGTCAAGCCAGCCAATTTATTCAGTCGAAGATAAACAATGGACAAAAATGAAAAAAAAAGATTATATTTTGTCTCGCAGTTTCTGCTCACACTGCAGAAAAACTCGACGAACGAAATGGAAGACGGCTCGGAGCATTTGGGCGGATCGCTGCGTCCGCTTTTTCCACACAGCGGCAAGTAGACAAGCCACGTGCACCGCGTCTTAACGCTCCACGTATGCTTAGAGCGAGAGGGAGAGGAGGACGTGTAGAGAAGGGACAAAGTAAGAGAGCGGTAGGGGTTCTAAAAGACAACGAACGTCTGGCAGAAGTAAGGAAATCAAACAAGCAAAATTACACAGGCGAAATAACGAAGGAAGGGAGGGTAAGTGAACGGTCAAGTTTTGATGTATTTGATGATTTGGCAAGTTTTGATGTATTGGTTTCACAAAATAAAATGATGATGATGATGATGATGACGATGATGATAAAAAAATAAGCAAAGGTAGGAAGTACTTGCAACTGGGCTTGTTGCTGCGTATTCGTGAAAGACATGAGAGCGCAAAAAATGGCAACACGGACGAGTAAAGTAACAGGACGAGCGCTGCACGTTGAAAGTGCAGCGCTCGTCCTGTTCACTTACTCGTCCGTGTTGCCATTTTTGCGCTCTCATGTTATTCGTGAAAGACATGATAGCGCAAAAAATGGCAACACGGACGAGTAAGGGAACAGGACGAGCGCTGCACGTTGAAAGTGCAGCGCTCGTCCTGTTCCCTTACTCGTCCGTGTTGCCATTTTTGCGCTCTCATGTCTTTCACGAAAGCAAAGGTAGGCCGGTGCCGACTAAAATTCGTTTCCTGAAGCGCTACCCCTTCGTGGATTCTCTTCTGCAAAACTAGGCAGTACGGTTGCACGGCGATTCTTTTTCAATTTGTCGAGGCGGGCGCAGAGCAGAGGCAGCACCGACTGAGTGCGTGCGGGCTGAGAGCGCAAGTTTTGTTTTGCTGAGCGCGCTTCCAAAACAAACAACAGCTTCGGAAACAAAGCAAAAACAACGGACGGAGCCAGCCAAACAGTTGAACCGAGCAATGCCAAGCCACAGCGTGGAACTTTGAAACGAACGTCTTTCTATAGTGAATGCGCGGGACGGAAAAGGGTGAGGAGGGGGGGGGGGGGGGAGGGGGGCAAGAGAGACAAATGGTAGCTGTCAAAGATGGCGTTGTAATCGCACCATCTTTGCCACAGCGAACTGAAATAGGGAAGTTAAAATTCAAAATCCGGTAAAGCACTTGATTTTAAGAGAGAGGCACCCTCGAAAGTGAAGAAAGCTTTAAGAAACCAATAAGAGCCGGGGTTCAGGAATGGTATTATAAAGCGGCAGAAAACTCTGAACGACTAAGAAAGGAGTAAAGGAGCGAAAAAAGAGCAAAGTAGTCAAATAAGTATGAAAAGTGAGGAGTAAAGAAAGTGCTGAAAGCAACCCAACGCTACGTGCGGTGTGCATGGCATCGGTTGAAAACACCTCCCTGAGCACGGATAAGAAAAAAGAAAGCAGTACTGATGTCAGCGTTTAAAAATAAAATACCAGCTCTAAATCCCTAAATGTATAGTAATGTATGAAAAGCAAGACGCGGTAGATCAGTGATGCACCATGACCCCTGCTCAGGATGTACTTACACGCACAAAGACGGCAGGGGGAATAGGAAAGCAGATTTTTAAAAAATCTTCTCCTGCTTCGAAGTTCGCCTTGCATGAAGAACAAAGAAATGCAGTTTTTTGTACTCCTACTGAACGGTACTGACTCCACTGAGCTCCGTTGTAGCACTTTCTTATGGTTGTTTCTTATATCATTCCTTTCTTCTTGCCTGGAACCCATTACAGAATATATATATATATATGAAGAGACCAGTCACCGAACCCAAGGTGCATAGAGGAATGTTAAATTTTTTTATGTGTTGTGCTTATCAGTGGGATAATAAAACTTAGATTAATCTATCGTTTAAAGAAAATTTCTTATAAAGCAGCAGAAGAAACAACCATGCCGCCGGTGAGATCCGAACCCACGACCTCCGAATATCGCGTCCGGTGCTCTTACCAACTGAGCTACGGCGACGGCTGTCCAATCTGCTGCTCTCGTGGGCATTTATGTTCATTGGGTGTAAGCGAACCTTGAGAGTGTTCACAAAAAAAAAAACATTCCCCTATGCACCTTGGTTTCGGTGGCTGTTAGCTCCCTTCACATATATATATATATATATATATATATATATATATATATATATATATATATATATATATATATATATATATATATATATATATATATATATATATATATATATATATATATATATATATGCGACTAGGCATACGGAATGCATGAACGTCCTGGCTGACGTCGAATCACGTCGCATTCTTTTCTGTGCACGAATACTTTGTCGCATAGCCTCTTATTCCTTCTCATATTTCGTCTGGACGACGGAACAGGCGTGGAAAGGATGAGACTACAAAGGAGTAAAACCTTAAAAAAAACCGTTCGAATATTGTTTGGCTTTGATGCATAAAGAGTTTCCGATAGGTGAAGTACTCTTAAGAGTCGGGAAAAAAGAAATTAAGGAGTTGTTCAAGATTTTTTCAACTCTTCCAACCATCAGCTCAACGCAGGGGAACCTTTGAGCAGTACAGGTTCATTGAAGAAAACCGTCCGACACAACATCGAACAATACAAGTAGTTTTGATATGGGCCCCTATTAAATTGCAAAGAAAAAAATGCACAATCACCCAAGTTTTTTATATTATGTCAACATTGTTAATAATAGCACTCCAAATAACAAATCTGTACATCGTAAACGTCAGAGTAACTCAATCACATACATCTATTTTCGTTCTATTTTTCCTCTGACTTGTGTTCGCCCCTAGGACTGGAACCTGCAACCGAGCACTCGATGTATCCAAGACCGTTATACCATATTTCTTGATGGCGCTCTGACCTGAATGGAACGTTAGTACCAGAGGCAAAAGTTACTACAGCCGTCGCATGTAACTAACTCTGCACGGCGGCTCCCAAAACCCGAACGCGCCAGGTTGCGTGCGTACAAAGGGCTCCCCCGCCTGCCGGAAGTGGATGACAGGAAGGAAGTGACTCTCGCTCGGAAGACGCAACGCCGGGAAGCGTTCTTTGAAAAGTTTCCGAAGACGGGAAGCATGTGTTGTAATGAGGGACGCCTTAGTAAGAAAAGGGCGCATGCGTCAAAGTTGGAGGTAACAAAAGGATCATGATAATTTGCGCGAGCTGACAAAGCGACTTGGGCTCTTTTGTCAGCGAAGTTTCCTAAGCAGCGGTATACTGTACCGTTCTGCATCTTTTCAAACTACCAAAATCTGTGCAGTGGTGTGGTAGCTGTAGAGTTGGAGTCAGCTAATGATGGGTGCGATACTGACAACTTGCGCTAAAAACTGGTTTGTGATTGGCTGGTAGTCGGTCGGTGTCCATGCGCTGGCGATTGTGATAAGGGGAGGCGCGATAATTACGGCCCTGGCACGCGTAAAGAGCTGCAGATACTGTCTATGGTAGGCTAAAATTAACATAAGCTTAAAAACTGTCCCGTATTTTGGTTGAAAGGAAGTCCAAACGGCATGTTTCAGAGAGCCGATCGCGAGCAGCGCTGGATTCGGTGTGCTTTGTTTTTTATGTATTTTTTTAAGAGAGCAGCGTAACCGCGCATCACGAAGGCAGTGTAAGCGCGCGCGTCCCAGAATTTACAATCAAATTTAATTACGGTAAAATTACCCGAAAAAATACGAGACCAGATCCTATTAGCCTCAACACAGATCACGACGGTGCTGTTGATAATCATAATGACTGCGGTGGAAGATGCTCAGTGGTTATAATGATAATAAATGCTCGGGATGTGTGATCAAAGCTCTGTGCGTACACGCTTAGCCTTCTACACTGCTGCGTGGAACTATAGTGGGAAGAAAATTGTCTGCCCCTGTTGTTCCACTTGCGCCGTAATAACACGCGCTTCGCGCCTTTTCTTGCCGGTGGTGGAAACGGGCAGCACCAGATGTCGCTGCAAGCTAAGCCTTTTTTTTTTTTTTGCGAGAATACAGAGGAAAGCTTTAACAGACGGCGTTGCGTCGTTAATGGCGGTTTGTTGCGAGGCGCTCCGCTCTAATGGGCGGCAGTTTGTCGTCCAGTGCAGAGCTGCCTCTTTCCTCCTCGCAAGTGGAACAAAGCGTCTTTTCTTACGGGTATAATGCAGCTGGCTGCTTTGACTTTGTGAGCTGCGCGAGAATTTTGCGACCGAGAGAAGCTAAACTAATTTCTTGGTGAAATAGATGTTCTCACTGAAGAGGCCAAGGTATTTCGCTGGATTTTTAATGTGTCGTGTTCAGTGAACTGCAGGAGAACGACAATGAAAATAAAATGTGAATAAGATGGAGGTAACTACATCAAAAAAGATAGAAGCGTTTCAAGTTGTATCACCTTTAGAGTATCTTATGTCATATATTTTAAATGTAGCTCCATTATTTGAGTTGCGTGTTTCGCTAAGGCTACCCTGTCTGCGCTAAAGTCTGCTATATAGAGTCAACGAGCCAGGTGCAAATGTAAAGAGGGAATTGTTGCCCGTAATTTTGACTAGAAGATCACTCATCAGAGTGCAAGGATCACTTGACCGGTAAGGCAAGCAGAAACGAGATTCTCATGAGCATCCCACAAACACCCTGCAAAAAAAAAAAAATCTTTGAGAAGGGTTCTTTATTTTCTTTTTTGTGCGAATAGGGTGGATGAGAAATCCAGGCAGCAAAGTTGATGCGCTCATTCGGTTATTGAACTGAGTGCCGTGCGTCTCAGTGTATGTCAAGCGTCGCAAGGTACAGCGCTCGTTGTTAAGTTTAGAGTTGTTTAGAGGCCAAGGCTTCGTGCTCAAGCCTCCTAGTAAGAACTTAACTTTGCGAATATTGTCTCAAGAAGAACTTTTATAGAAGACCACGACGGTTAAGCGAAAATGAGAGATGCGGCAAACTTCACCCTCGAAATCAAATTACGGTCTTTAAGTTCAGGGCGCTTGTACGTTCATTTAATATGTATTGTATTCGTCTTTAGCACCCTATCAATCACACTAGCGACATGTTTGTTTGCTAGGCCCGCTTTCTGTAATGAGATAAGCACACAGAAGCTGGTTCACGTCAACCGTCGGATCTTTTTCGTCGTCTTCTCTGAGCGCCTAAAAGGATTACGCCGGCACCTGCAATGGAGGCGGGGTTTGGTATGAACCGTGGCAACGAGGCGGTGAAGAGAGCAAACATATCCGCAACGCAGTCTTCTGACGAGGCTAACGAAACCTTCCGGTCACGACGAGACAGAATCCAGAAGCTCGCCTACCATACGATGGAGTGGCTGAAGTCGAAAGAAAGAAAGAAAGAAGGAAAGAAAGAAAGAAAGAAAGAAAGAAGTAAAGAAGGAAAGAAAGAAAGAAAGAAAGGAAGAAAGAAAGAAAGAAAGAAAGAAAGAAAGAAAGAAAGAAAGAAAGAAAGAAATAGATGAAGGCAGTGAAAGAGCGACATTCGCGAATCTGATAAAGCGAATGCGTAGAGCCCGCTCTACTCGCCTCCCCGGTCGACAAAGTGCAGACATCGTGGCAGGACGACGAGGACTAGGCAAGCTGGCACATCGAAGAGGTCGGGGGAACAGAACGTTCGCTTGTTCCTTTGGCGATGCCCGACCTTGTCGCGAACAAAGAGGCCCGTAGGAAACCACATTCCAAGCGAAAATGTCGTTGCACGACCGTTAATGCTTCGAGCCGGCAGGCAAATGTGCGAGCTGGAAACGCTGCAGGCAAATAAAAACATAAAAAAATGCAAGTGACACAAAAGCTTGGTCTAATGGAATCAGTCTAGAGAGAAAACACAGCTCGAAACTACAAAAACAAACAAAAGAGCAAAGTGGAAAAAAGAACTGAAGTCTGTGCGGCAAGTTGAAAAGGGTGCGCTAGAAAATCAGTGGATGTTTCGGCTGCTGCCAGCGGCATGGGAGTGCAGACGACAGGGCGCTAGCGGGAGACGCCAGCAGCAGACGACGAGAACCCTTCTTCTAACTGAAACCCAGACGTCGACGGAGAGAGAGCCACTCATCGATTGCACATGCGCACTAAGGGAGGCTTCCGGAAAAAGCGGCTCCTTATTTCTCCACAACGGCTTCGCGGTCCTCTCCTTCCTAAATGTAGAATAACTGGCACCGTTAGGAGCGGTCGGCGCTTAAACAACGGTAGTCAGAGCGACATTGGGAACGGCAGCAAAAGTTTTGCGGTGGAATGAATTCAAACCCAAAAACCACCTATTTTTGTAAGACGAAAAACAGCCTTTGCTAGCAACGCTTATTAGGAAACAGAATTATGCCAATGACTCTTTTGCTGTTAAACAGAGCTATGTTTCGATTGATTTCACAAAATTTGGAACAAAAAGAAGAAAACATGAACACTCAGTCCTCCACCGGAAACGAAATGGTTGGACGGTAGAGTTGGCTTGATGTTTAGGAGAAATTTCGTCAAAAATTGTCGCCTATTTCGTGGCCAACTCATTCCACTAAATCATTCTGAAGCCTGACCAATGAGGTCTGAGTTATGTTGCTTTTTACAGTGTTTACTTCCTTAGGGCATAAAAGGCGATGAGTATATGATCGAGAAGGCGGATGGTTATATGAGCGAAAAAACTTCGCAAATTTAATAAAGCTTAGGAGAGACTGATGATGTGGTCCCGCAGTCCAAGCTACATCTCATTAGCTTAGACGCAGACCCGAGTTGTTCGCTTTTCCATGCATGTCAGAAGCTTTTTCGAACGGGATAATAAGGGTTTTAGTACAGGCTACCACGCTTAAGATTACAGCAGCTTTCCCGTTTGCGTTAGGACGCAATTAGTTGCTAACAATGCCTTCTTTTCTTTCTTGATTCTCCAGAGGAAATTGCCGCCTAAACTTGTACTCGTTGCAGGAAACCACGCATCGCAGTTAACTAAACAGCGACTAAAACTGAAGTGGCGAGTAACTGGTATTCACATCCCGAGAAATGAATATCTTTTCTTTTTATGGGGGAGACGTTTGGAAGACGTTCTTGCCGCGCTGGCCTCTCGCTACCACAAAACCGCACCGGGCTGCCGTTAAGCCTTGTTGTAAGAACCCCACTGAGCCGAGTCCGGAAGAAGCTCCGCAGAGCAGTGCCTTGTATACGGCGTGGGTATTGCCGTGCGAGTAACAGGTGACTCCTAGCGCCATCTAGGAAGACCGTAAAGAGAGAGCTGAGGAGACACCACGAGACCGCGCCGTGTTCCGAGGAAATGGTCCCATAAAAATTAATCCCCGAAGCGCTTACCGTCGACACGGTGTGTTCACCCTTAGACTTGCTGCCGAAGTTCGCTTTTTCACCTTCTTGTTTTTGTTTTCTCTTCTTCCCACTTCCTTTGCTCCCTTAGGTTGCGGTGCTTGCATGCCAAGTGCCCCCTGGGTTATCAGCAGTGTGATGGCAGGATTCTAGGAAGCGATGCTTTCGTTTAACGCTGTTGCCTTTCACGTTCAGGCAATGCATAAGCTTATCGGAAGGGAGGATCGAAGGAGGACTCGTGGCAGTGTTTTTAAGTAGGTACTTCGTAGCTCTAAAAGTCAGGAAGGCTGTGAAGGCTGTGTCTAGATCTTTTTCAGTGCTAAATATCAGTCCGTTTAGCCCGCTCTGCCACTTGTTTACATTCTATACTCTATCTGCAGGTGATGTGAGCCGTGCAATTCCTCCACTTATGTGTGAAGTAAACTGTGAGCTGTCGGCAGAGCTGCACTTTCTCTACTCCATTGTAAGGTGAGGATCTTCCGAAATGTTTGCAGGCAAGAAACTTTGCTTGACCTAAGGAAACAAAGTCTAATGCCCTGTTGCGATTTGAGTCGATGGTTTTAAGTGATGAGGCGTTGATTCATAAATGGGGTTTAGTTCAAAACGCGTCCCATCTTTACATTGCACGTTATTCCTCTGGCTTGTGACGCTCCATTACTTACATGAACTCTGTGCCGTCTTGGGACACAGATTCTTGATGCATTTAGCGAAGCTTGCCACTTCAATGGTTGCTACGTGCTCGTTTTCAGGAGTGTGTCATTGCTTTATATTTGTCAACACCATGAAATGAATGTTTAAACCTCCACTCTATGTTTGGTGACTGCTGCAGGTCAATGTTTCTTTCAAATATTCTCCAACTGCTATCCTGCATTAACCATATGCAGCCCTTGCCGAAACAAGTGAGTAGGTTTCCGGGGCCCATTTTAGTGGGTAGTTTTCTTCTTATCCATTCTTCGGACACGTGATGCATTGCCTAGCCCCGCACATTGAACTGCAGTAGAACCACAAAACTGCTTGCCCTGATGACATCCGCCCTGACGTCATAGGCAGAAGTTGCCAATCGTAAAAGGCTGAAGAAGGAATCAGGACAAAGATAGTCAAAAGACAGGGACTCAAGTCTGTTTATGACCCGCTTTATATCCAGGATTCGGTGGAAGACATGGAAGTTACTGGCGGAGATTAACCGCGAGGGCCGTCATGCTCATCCAAAGAGCCCTCTGTCGATAACAGGCAAATACACACTGGTCGGCTCAAACAAAGCGGAAAACAAAGAAAAGAAGAGACCACCCCAAAGCCGTTATCCCGGAATCGCCCCGGGCGTTCCTGGAAGCGATATCTCTTGTCTTGCTTTCCGCAGCCGCCGATGTCCGCGAAAACTGTGCTACCGTGCACGTTCTCACGTACGCCATTAAGTATGACACGCTTCCCAAAGCTCCAGACTTAGCAAGGCGTAAAAGAAGGCAATGAAAAGGAAGCAAACGGAGCGAGTGCAGTGCAAGCGAGGAAGCCTGGCGCTCTCCTCCATTTGCGGCGAGCAGCCAATAAAGGCTCGGCAGCCATTTGACACAAGAGGGGCCCCCAGGCAGAGCGGTATAAGCTCGAAGGGGCGTCGCTATCATCCTTCCCGTCAAAGATCGTCGTAAAGCCAGAGTCGAGCCGCGTGAACTTCACGTACGGCAAGAAAAGAAGCAAAAAACGAAGCAAGAAGGAAAGAAGCGTACAAGTTTGGAGGAAGGTCCTCAGGCTCGGAGAAGGAGTCTAGGTCGCGGCTTCGTAGAGAGCTTCCCCGGAACGGCAGGCGACGCTGCGAGATAGCGCAGACGAAATCTGGTCGCTAACCTCGAGGACAGGGTCGTTTACGACTACAAGCCTGACCTTCCTGTTTGCTTCGTCGTGCTTTTTTTTTTTTCACACAGTGTTTTTTAGCCTCTTTCTCCTATTTCTTCATCGTTGTGACCTGCACGAATTTTTTTTTTCACGCCTTTTCATGTGTATACTTTATTTCCGTTTTTCCGAGCTTCTTCACAGCTGGAGTCAACAGCTCACCTTCCGGTCCTTTAATACAGAGGCGGCATAAGTGGAACGTAGCCCTATAACGGTGACCGCACATACATCGCAGCCAGAGTAAAATGGCGGGCCATCCTCCTGAGGACAGAGACATCTTTTGTGGATCGCGCGCTCAGTTTATTTGAAAGCGGATTGAGCTATTGATGCGCCGGCCGTACTCAAGTCAGGCGAAACGAAAGCAATGATACCGTTAGCCTCGTTAATTTTTTTCTTTAGTTTTATCGTTCTTTGAATACTGGTCCTTGCTTATATGAAACGTCTATGTCTCAGTGTTTTCAACCGCGAATTGCTGCCTTTGCTGTTGAATTTCTTACTGCGCCTCTATGTTTTATTTAATGCGTCATCATTTAAGTGTTTGCTTTTTCTGCTAATCGATAATTCTGTGTTTGTCATTCGCTTTTATCACTCTTGGCTTATTTTGTTCTGATATTCTTTCACGAGATAACGTATTAGTTAAGCTCCTTAAAACGATATTTATTTACAGCCTTTCTGCCGTATGAACATTCTGAATGTTTGCAGAGGAATACTGCCGCCCTTTCTGTCGTCCAAATAATAGTCTTAATTTCAAATTTCTCTATAAGAACTCACTGTTAATCTGTCGATGTCATTGTTAAATTGTATGATGCATTCGATGGCCGAAATTCAACGTTCTGTAGCCTCTACAAATATATTGTTCCAATTCTGCATCGTACATGAGACAGCCACGTGAACTTTCATTTGCAGCATTCATCGAACTTGAGCGCGAAGTTTTTCAGTATGAGAAGCCACTTGCCTCGCATGTAGGCTTGTCGCAACACACACTAAATATTGCTTTATCGATTAATCGCTCCAAATTGTTTACATATTTGTACAGACTTCAAGTTTTCGTTGAAGTGACAATTTATTCCTCTTCCACGGTGTGTCAGTAAAGAAAGACCAAGAGCGAAACGATTTATTCTTGAAGACATAATAGCGTTAATTCTTTTTTTCAGGAGGAGTTGGGGGGGGGGGGGGGGGAAGGTGCGACACCTTTAACTTTATAATTCACCACATGAAAAAACTTGAGTTTCTTTGATTACAACTGTTTTAAGATGTAACCTTATTTGTGGTATGTTGCATTCGTCTACAGAAATATAGAAATATTATCACATTTATATTCTAACTAACGCCTATATTACTCATGCTGCTACAGTTTCAAAGAGCCATGACAATAACCTTCAATATTTAGGTTCGGTTTTAATATATTTGAACAGTGTCCAAATGAAATTATAAATTAACATTTAACGGAACGCAGGTGAATTCCTGATTTTAAAAACAAAGAAAGAAAAAAACATATTCAACGACTGCGATACGCGCTGTTATGAGCCTACACTGATTTGGCAATACTTGTGCAGGGACAAGCAATCTGTTGAGGCTTAGCACTAAGTTAACTACACACTACAACTGCTGCGCGAACACTGAAAACCCGGAATGCATCGTCCAAGCAATCTCACCAAGCACCATTAGAACACATTCGGTGCCGAACAATGCCTACGTAAGTTTGAAGCCTACAAGAATAAATGGTGCATTATAAGTAACGACCAACTCCCCCAAACGGATTTCAGGAGGGCGCGGAATTTAGTACAAATCCGGGGAGATTTAAAACCGCGATCTAAAATTTCCATTTACTCTGCCCTTCCCTAGATCCCATTAAAAGCCCCCCCCCCCCCCCCCCACCTCGTTGCAGGCCTTTCTACGCACATTTAAACCACATCGCGCGGTAGGCAAACGCATGTTCCTCGTAAGAGGCGCCCGGGACCAATAGTCGATGAATAAGCGCGCAATCTGGCGGCCGCGCGCGTAATTCATGCGTCACAGAAGCGTCGAACGCACTGCAGCGCGGCGTCGTTGTACATTCAGCATAATTAAAAGCGTGCAGCATGCTAAACGCTACCGATATCGCGTTGTAGCTTAATAGAGCGCCGAATTCCTGTATGGCTGCTACTCGAGTCGTGAACGCTTCTTCGTGAACGGCTACTGGTGCCCGGCGTGCTTTGGGCAATCAAGAGACAGCCAACGAATCATTCGATTACCAAGCGGTCAATAAATTAGAGAGAGGCGAGTGGCGTGAAAGTGTGCGAGTGTTTGTAATGGTCTGAAACGAACACTTATGGTACGGAGCAATCTAAAATAACCGAAGTTCGTGCATTTCAAGCAGCTATATGTAGACTTAGAAGATAGATTCTAGTTACTTCCCGACGAGCTCTCTCCCTTGTAATCGATTTCGCTGTGTACTGTATGTACTGAAGTGCCCTCAGGCGCAGCAGTTTATTGCGAGCCTCTTTCTTGAGGTAGGAAGAAGAATGACAAATCATTGGAACTATAGTTTAGGTAATAACAATTGGCGATGAGGTGTTTCGCTTGTCGCAATCCGCCAGGTTTCACTGTGGCAGATTTTTTTTTTGTAGCATGCTACATTACGGTAGCATTTCGAGCCTTCAATGTGGCGGCGCCGCCATCCTGTGGCTGCGCCGTCACGCTGTCACGTGGTTGGTCACGTGGTGCGGAGCAGCTGCCGGCGCCATGGCTGATCACGTGGTTCGTCACGCGGTTGGTCACGTGACCAGCCACGTGGTGCGGAGCAGCTGCTGCTGCCGGCGGCGCGGCGCGCCGGCGAAACCGAGCTGCCACAGCTGTGCGCATGCGCTGTGTCAAGTGGGACGAAGATGAAGAAGGAACGCCCAGCGAAACGGAGCGGCGAAAGACTGACTTTGCATTTCGACTGAGCAAGTTCCACTCGGCCAGCTGTAGCTATCGCGTCACTCCAGGTTTATCCAGAGCTAAACCACCGCCAATTTTTTCTCCAGTCAATTTCCGCGAGCAGGAAATGCATTGTAGAAACGCTTGCTATTGTTAACGAGGACTTGGAGCCATTGCACCCTCTCGGTCAATGAACCAAAGTAGGAGCGAAGGAATGGGAATAGATAGGGCATGTAATGGCACGGTTCTGACGGTCGCTTCAACAACATTCCCAGAAGTACCGATGTGCTGACTACAGGTTCACCATATGGTTGCGTGCAAACTTTTGTACTTGTTTGTACTCGAGAATCGCATCTGACTTGCCAATTATTACTTGGGCAACTATTAAGAGAGAGTGAAACAAATGGCGACGCTCGACAAACTCGGTAATCCATAGCTAAACTCAGTTACTCTTCTTCCTTCAGTTGAACACAACTACGAGGCAAAGCTCTGACCTCTTTTATGACATTCCAATCATCGACGATTTACTTACAGCTACAACGCCAACGAGGCTGCTTCCATTCTTTGGACCCACCACACAGACTCTAACGTCAGGCTAATGTTTTAAATGCCAACAGCTTTGAAAACGAAGCAAATTAACTGAGACACCCATTAAAAAAATGGCGGTGGTTTAGCTCTGGTTAAACCTGGAGTGACGCGATAGTTAAAGCTGGCCGAGTGGAACTTGGTCACGTGAACAACCACGTGATCCGGCATGACGCTATGCCGCCGGCAGCTGCTCCGCACCACGTTACCAACCACGTGACAGCGTGGCGGCGCCGCCACGATGAAGGCTCGAAATGCTACCGTAATGTAGCTATCGCTTCAAAACTGGAGGCAAATAAAGAGAGCTTAAGGGGTGCCCATAAAGGCGGTTGGAACACGTATAAGGCCTTGCACAGCGAGTCGAGCTTGGATTGCATTAACGAGACAGACACACAAACTTCTCCCACAAAGGTCTCAATGGGGAGCCCGGCTGCGTGTGATAATGAATGAGAAACAAATGCGAACCAGCCGGAGCTCGTCGACTTGCACAGTGCTCCCTGCCAACAACCTCGACACTTGCGGTTGCGCTTACGAAGGCGCAAATTAACGTGGATGCTTAACCTATATTCAAATGCATGCAGCTCTACGAAACCAGAGCTGGAGATTATTCTTTTTAGTGGCGAAATTAGAAAGCCGACAACATGAAAGAAGGCCTCGAAACTCGAGCAAGTCTTTACGAATGGCGACATTCATGCGACCCAATTTAAGCGTACAATGGGCAAGCCAGCCCCAGCCAGTCACAAAAGCCTCCTTTCCTGCTATACGGCACTGTTACACATGCCAAGGATTACTTGCCGTGAGCTACTTTCTACAGCCCTGGCGAAATGTAGCGACAAAAGAGTCTATTATACCGGCTGGAACAAAAGGCTCGATCATAGTTTTGCAACGCGTGCCAGTCTGTATTATCAGGCACCGCTATTAAAACCCCGCCCTCTTCACTGCTAACTCGTCCTGGGTCCATTTTTTATGCCTTAAATTACAAGCTCATTTGCTGCATTGTACGGCCTGACGCATGCGCACTGTGGAGTTCGCTGACCTTTCCGCAAACATGTTGGTCGTGTGTTTGCAAGGAAGGCCGCTCGGAAGACGCCAACAAAGGGACCCGTCCCGGCCTCCCCTGCTTGCGGCGGACGTCCTTATCTACTCCGCGCCGTCCCGGGCATAACCCGCCGGGAAGAGCCCTAACCAGATACAGCTGTTGACATGTGTGCGTTGCCAAGGGGTTGCCGAGGCTCCGGGAATGAAGGAGATACGGCTGGGTAGGAGCCGAGTGGCCATGAAACCCGTTATTCCCGTAACGACCGTCTTCTTATCTTTCGATGTTCCGTGAACAACTTTAGTGATGGTCTCGTCGGCATATGTTTGCCGCATGTGCGGAAGAGAAGATAAATGACAATGTTAGAAAAGTAGTAACGGCTGTGCCGTGGGTACCGTGGGAAAGGGTGGTCGCGTTTGTGCTGTTTGTGTATTTGATTGCAACCTCTCTCTTTCCCAAATGTTTAATCAGCACTCTTTCCCCAATATGTGATTAGTTGGCGCAAAACCTTATTTTCCTTTCCCTAACCACTGATTGGTGAGGTGAGTCGCTTGTAATCTTATTGGTTGCTGTCCCCGCTAAGGGCGGAGATGAAGAGGGTTTAAAAACAAACGTTCTGGGTTGAACGAGGGCTGAATTCGTCAGATCAACGGTTTAGTCATGTAAATAGTTTTCTCCTTACCTTGTTTCTTGTTTTCTTATGTTGTAAACAAATAGTTAACTTCTCCTTTCTTCGAGTAACGTGAATGTTTGCGAGTTAGAACCACCGGGTCATAAAGAAACCTCGATTTCATCATCAACAAGGTGTTTCCTCTCATCACCACCTGAAGGGGGAAACTCAACTCGCACCGTGCACCTGCACGCGGCGCGATAACGATGGTGGAACACGAAAAGGGAGTTGTGGAATATTAGCGCCGGAAAGCAAGGGGGAAAGGAAGGAGAAAATGAAGTGGAGAAGTGCCGGTAGGGATTGGAACGCGGCCGCTAAAAACTTCATTGTTTACGATTTCGAAACAACCTTTGCAGGAAACGCAGGAGTCGAACAGCCGCCAATCCGCCACGTCATGCTCGACAAAGAGAATAAGCAAGTACTCGCTTCTCCGAGAATAAAGTTGTGAATAAAAACCTTCGTACATCTTGCTGAATGTCCTGCGGCAAGGCCTTACAAGTCATCTACAAGGGTCTTCAGATGGCATAAATTCTGGCTTTGAGAAATTATTCGGCTTTGTTGATGCGGAAAGCGATAGAATGGGGTTGTATATTGATAATAATGATATCCTAATTTAATCTGAGAAAAAATTCTCATGTCCAGGACATGCAGTGCGGAGACAAGAAATAATATCGTGACGAAGTGGTTTCCAAAAGAAGGCAATCGGAGCAGGGGGAGGCCGATATTCAGGTAGGCCCAATAGAAGCGGGCCCAAGACAGGATTAATTGGAATAATACAGAAGAGGCATTTGTGTTGCATTGCATGCCGTTAAATGGGTGATTATGATTATGACGCAATGAAAAAATTATCCTTCACACTTCCAACGCTATTAAACAGCTATAAACAATCCGGGACTGACCTTCTTAAAACATCTAAACATGAATTAAGACAGCTTCACTGCCTTTATTCTTAAAAACTGCACCTGTATTCCTATAATGTCTATATTTAATCCTGTGTTTATTGTACTGCTTTGTACCCTCTGTGTTTATTGCACTGATTGTTGCTCTATTTTCTTTGTTTCTATTTCATTTTTTGATCCCCTTATTTTTGGCTCTGCGAAATAGCGAAGAGACTATATGTATATTTGTGAGTGTCTTTGGTTTGCTGTTGTTGCCCTGTAGAGGGAGGCTGTGGGCCTTTGTCAAGCTGTCGTTTACGAGCAGCTTTTACCCACAACCTCCTCCATCATTCCGATGGAAATAAAGAATATTATTATATAAAAATGACCTGCACGTGTATATTGAAAATCTTGCAATGCATAATGATGATGATTATGCATTTTTATGGAGCGAGGAATGTGTGCTCATAAAGCCCCGTTGCGTAAGGTGCTTTTCTTCTAGTCAAGGTTGGCTCAAAGACCCAATTTCTTAAGCATTTCACCGCAGATTAGACAAACATAAGACCAAGGGGAAAGTTGTACCCACATTATCACAGGCACCGGGGATCGAACCCAGACCTCCCGCATGCGAGGCGGACGCTCATGCAACTCTCGAGACCACCGCTGCGGTATATCCAGCAGACCAAAGCAAATAACTGAAAATCAGTTAGAACTCTGCTATATTTGATTGACTGTGCTTTGCCTACATTGTAACAGCCCAAAAGGACTTACAAGTATTAATTGTTGTTCTGTGTGCGGTTTAATTTCTAACCTTCATGCAAGCACTATTGAAAATAAAACAAGTAAAAGACGACAACCGGCATCAGAACCGCGAGATTTGTTACAGCCGGAGGAAGGAGACCTTGTAACGGCTAGCACCCGGGATAACCTTATGATTAGACAAAAAAAAAAAAGCTTCAGAACGTAAAGCCTCAAACAACGAGGCGGCGGCAAAGTTCAAAAAGAGCGAAGGAATCTTCTTCGCAGGGTGTCTTCTCGAATGTCGCCCCCTGCAGCGTCTCCCTCGGTTCCTGGCGGGTTTTGATCCCATTCCCAGTAAGCTTCCGTGACCCCGGGGGAAAAAAAAAAGGAGCAAAAAGTAAACAAACTCCACCACCACTCATTAGTGAAGGGAAACACGTCCCTCGTGACAACTCGACGCTTTTGAATCTTCTCGTTTCCTTTTTTTTTTCCCTTCGACGTCTCCGCGCACCGTTATAAAGAAAGACGCAACTTTGATCGTTGCCGCAGGCAGCACTTACTCCCTCAAACGTTTATTTCAGTTTACTCGTTTTTTTTTCTTTTACTGCCGTCACGCAGCACTCCCTCCTTCGGGTGTTATTTGGGTGTAGACTTTTTTTTTTTTACACCCCTCTAGATTCCCTACTCGCTGGGCTTCGGTGCTTTTTTTTTTTTCGGACTCGTCTGAACCGCGTGTTCTCAGTGAGTCTGCCACGTGCGTGTTCTGCGTGTGGGCTCGTCGGCGGCAGGAGTGCTGCCCTCTTCCGAGATTGGGATCGCTTCGGAGGAGAACGCCGCCATCTCCTCGTCGTCGCATCGGTCGCTCTGTAACGGATCAAGACTTGTGGGCGAGACGGGACGATGGTGATCTCTGTTGGGCAAACATGCCCCCCCCCCCCCCCCCCCCCCTCGGATAAAAGGGAACCGCCAGAGTCGTGGCCTCAATTTTTTCTGCTCTCGTTCATTTCGCGATTTTTCCTTTTCGTCACCTTACCCACTCGCTTCGCATTGAGGTTTCGGCGCAAGATAAAAAGAAATAAAAATTAACCGACAGGAATCTTATCTGGTTGGTCGCTTTATCGTTTTATTGGGTTGAACGTTCCAAACCGAGTCAGGCTATGAGGGACGCCGCAGTGAAGTTCTCCAGAAATTTCGACCACCTGGAGTTCTTTAACGTGCACTGACATCGCAATCGCGACTACTGCTCATATGGCTTTCAGCAGCTATCATGACTACCGTTCATCCCAAAAAGGGTGCAAAAATGGATAGCTTGAAAACTTCGAACAGTCGACGTCTTCAAAGGTATTGTACAGCAGTTAAATTTCGCACTTCAGATGCCTAAGAAGTGATTGCGGCACACATTTTTTGCTTAACCATTTTCATCAAAGGCCTCCAGTCGACGATGACAAGAGCTCGACAGCTGAGCCTATGTGCCGCGGCGTAAGGTAATTCCAACGTGCACCGCGCTTATATTCCCAGTGACTTTTCTCCGTCAGCCAATTAAGAGGTCAACTAGGAGAAGAGCGTGGTAGTGACGTAAAGAAAGTGGCGGGACAACGATTCCCTAATCTCCCAGTTTCCGCTAGGGATGCAGGAAAAAAGGGACAGTGGGTGCAGGTAGTCCTACTGGACTTCTGAAATTAAACCCATCCGTCTGTAGCGGCAGCTGAGTGCCTCACAGCACGAGAAGGAAATGCTGGACAGTGGGGTGAATTAGCGGAACACGACAGAATTCGTCGAACACGCAAAAAACGGTAAAGAAAACACTGCGCTGGAAAATGTGGGTCCGACAACGAATTAAGAGTCCCGTGGCGCACGCCCTGATCCGATAACAGTGAACAGTAGCTGGACTTTTAGTGGGAATTAGTCGCTGTCACTGCGAACAAGACTGATTGGCACGATAAGAAGGACTTAATGAGGCTTGCATAGCGAATAAAGCGGGGCGCGAATAACAGCAACGAAATCTAAAAGAAGACATATGTCTCAGCTCTAGAATGGTGGAGAAGGAAAGGTATGTCCCGGGACGGAATTGGCGACAGCAAATTGGCGCATTCTATTACTTTTGCTTTTCAAGTTAGAATAATTAGTTTCTGCTTAAGGAAACGCTGTGCAGCTATAGACTGCAAATTTAAGGAGTGCTAGCCATGCCATCTGCTCAAAAAAAGGTAAAAATTTGTTCACAGCGACAAAGAGGACCTGCCGCGGTGGCTCAGTGGTTAGGGCTACTGAACCGGAGTTCCCGGGTTCGAACCCGACCGCGGCGGCTGTGTTTTTATGGAGGAAAAACGCTAAGGCGCCAGTGTGCTGTGCGATGTCAGTGCACGTTAAAGATCCCCAGGTGGTCGAAATTATTCCGGAGCCCTCCACTACGGCACCTCTTCCTTCCTTTCTTCTTTCACTCCCTCCTTTATCCCTTCCCTTACGGCGCGGTTCAGGTGTCCAACAATATATGAGACAGACACTGCGCCATTTCCTTTCCCCACAAAACCAATTATTATTATTATTATTATTATTATTATTATTATTATTATTATTATTATTATTATTATTATTAGCGACAAAGAGATAGAGTAGAAATGTTCCTTCGTTACTTTCGTAGGACACTGAATAAGTCGGCACTGAAATAATTTTTAATGTTTATTTCCTTAAAAAGGAAGGACATCTCGCCCATATGCGTACGATTCCGCATTCAGCCGGAACTGTACAACCAGGAAGGACAAGAAAAAAATGAAAGCGCAAAGACAAAAACACGAGCACGACTTTACAGTCAGTGGTTGAGAAAATGTATACATGCATTTTAAGTCTTTTTCCCATTTTTAGTTCGCAAGAACATAGAAGGATGCGTTGGTTTCTGGCAGTTGCGATGGCTACTGCTTATCGAAGACCTGAATTGAACAAGGACACAAGAACTTACAACATAACTCACAACAGTATAAAAATGGACAACACGGAACGCAAAATAATGTCCAATAAGCAACAAATCACTGACATCTAGAAAGCGTTAAAGACCAGAAAACGTAAACTGCAGAGAATGCTAAAAATGCAGTAAGAATAAAAATAGGTCCCAAAAACCGAATTTAACGATTCTGCCCAACCGACAGTGAAAATACCAATCGAAATTTACTAGATAAATTTATGTAAGTTTGTGCGATGTGAGTGAACGTTAAAGATGCCCAGGTGGTCGAAATTTCTCCGAAGCCCTTCACTACGGCACCTCTTTTCTTCCTTTCTTCTTTCACTCCCTCCTTTATCCCTTTCCTTACGGCACGGTTCTGGTGTCCATCGAGATGTGAGAAAGTTACTGTGCCATTTCCTTTCCTCAAACCAATAAGAGAGGACACATGCTTCCCGAATATAATAATAATAATAATAATAATAATAATAATAATAATAATAATAATAATAATAATAATAATAATAATAATAATAATAATAATAATAATAATAATAAATAATAATAATAATAATAATAATAATAATAATAATAATAATAATAATAATAAAATAATAATAATATAGTTTTTGGGGAAAGGAAATGGCACAGTATCTGTCTCATATATCGTTGGACACCTGAACCGCGCCGCAAGGGAAGGGATAAAGGAGGAAGTGAAAGGAAGAAAGAGGTGCCGTAGTGCAGGGCTCCGGAATAATTTCGACCACCTGGGGATCTTTAACGTGCACTGACATCGCACAGCACACGGGCGCCTTAGCGTTTTTCCTCCATAAAAACGCAGCCGCCGCGGTCGGGGTCGAACCCGGGAACTCCGGATCAGTAGTCGAGCGCCCTAACCACTGAGCCACTGCGGCGGGTCGAATATCATCCCCATCATCTGTTCCACCGACGCTCCTCCACGCAACAGTGACCACCACCAGGCCATCTGGGTGCGGACCGTGAGACGAACGACACAGCGTGGAATCGTCCTCGGGCTGAGGAAATACGTGAAAGCTGGGATCGATCAATCGGCCCGGGTCACGCGAGAGAGCCATCAACTCCCCGAGATCAACGCACTGGCTTCGTTTCTTTCTTCTTTTCTTCCCGGTATATTTCGACCATATCGCTCCGAACTTCCGGGTTAGCCACACCCATTACTCAAATTGAAATGCCTCCGCCCTGGGCATATTGCTCCCTCATTAGTAGCCCTGGCCACGTGCTCTCCAAGGCCGATAACAGCACAGAACTACATAGAGCCCATGACGCTTAGAGAAGAGCCAGAATTACTAGGAAAACAGAGTGAAAAAAATAAGAAACAAAGCATTCGTAAAAAGAATACAGCCTGTGAGATCTTCCAGAGCTCCGTGTACTTCTATAGTACGTGAATCGCCATGGCGAAAATAAAAGCAATTCTATGAGATGAACTTCAGCGCTTGGTATTTCGTGCTGAATGCATGCAGCCGATACTTTCTGACCGGTTTTGAATGGGTAAGCACGAAACGCGTGCTTCAATTGTTGTGCTCCGTTTTCCTTTCATCGTGACAACGCAGCGTTCGGTATTTGTTTGGCATGTGCACAGTAATCTTCTGCAACAGTATATTAAGACATTGGTGTCGATCTCACCTGTGCTGCTAGCCTAATTACTTTCGTTTGAGTTTCTGAGACTTGAATTGCACCATTGTTCAGATTAGAGCTCCTTATTGACAGCAAGGCAAATGCCTATCGGAGAAAACGCACACTGCCTTCTAGAGAGCACTACCATCTACTCCACTCGTGCGTGCATTAGTGACAAGCGGTGTTTCGTCGGTGCAATGAACACTTAGCTCTATGAAGGAATTTCTGGACCGCAAGTGCCATCGGTGTTCTGGTGTTTTGCTGGCAATTAACAATGTTTAAATGCAGCTTTTATCCACGTGCCATCGCCCGATGGAACGGCCTTTCTGGTACGATTGGTTCCCTGTGACTGAATCTTGTTTTGTTGGAAATTGGGTGCCTCGCTCTCTATTCGCGAACAGTGTAGAGCATTAGCACTTCTGTCCGCTTTCCAATGTTTAGCTTATTGCTCTAACTTCATTTTTTGCTGTGTGTGTACAGTTTGAGCTACATTTTTGCCATGACTTGTAGCCTTGGTTAAGATGTGCATTGGGAATGGGCCATTTCTGATAACTGCCTACATGTACTTCCCATTTATTGTACAGTGTTGCCAGTCACCAGAATGCCCCACTTATGGCTATGTAGTCCAGGAGTAATTAGGAGTGCATGGGGGCACACTTGAGGACGATGGTACTGTGTGGCAGAGGTATATGGCTTTCATTTCTTCTCGTTGTGGGAGAGGGAAGTCTAAGAGTTCTTTTTGTAGCAATCCCTTTGAGATAGAGCGTTGCTCGAAGAATCCCGCCGCACAGAGCTTAATGGACACTGTTAAGAAGCGACTAATCCACAGAAGGCTGAAACTGGCACCACTAAGTACGAGGACGGCATGATTCACCAGCTTTCGGCAAAGCGGCAGCGCCGGGGGGCTAACGCGTAGGCTTCGATCCGGAGGACCACCCGCGTCGTCGAAATCTGGCATTTCGGAGACCCACCTTTCCTCGAGCGAGGAGAGGCGCTTTAGTCTTTCCGCCGAAGGTCGCCTACGGGTTTCCGCACCTACAAATCGGCTTAGCAAGTTGCGAACCACCCGCAGTGATCGAACGAAACCGACGGGAGGTTACGGCCAATACACGGAAGCCACACGGACAAGGAACTCTATGCCGAGGTACATGCAGAGTATGGGTCGGATACGGATAAGGGTAGGATATGCATATAGAAATGGGCAGAGGCGAAGGCAAAAACAGGGTTACGGGAATGTTCGCAATACGAAATACGCAAGTGACAAGCTTCAAACCTCTGTATGTATATGTATAAATATACGGGGCCCTGCTTTCAATTCCATTGCGGTGCCTGTGAAGCTTGACACGTGCATACTCCGTGCTGCGAACATATCCGTGCGGGTGTGTGTATAGTATATATACCGTTGTCTTGGAATTCACAGCTTTGACTGTTTCCTTTGGCTAATAACGGACAGTGGTCGCTGCACCACACATCCCTGTCCCCACGCGAAAGCCCCCTCTGAAGCCCGCTTCGATCAAATGAATAGCGATGGCACATTGTAGGTATTTTTTTAGGTTTTATGGGGGTTTAACGTCTCAAAGCGACTCGAGCTATGAGGGACGCCGTAGTGGAGGGCTCCGGAAATTTCGACCACCTGGGGTTCTTTAACGTACACTTACATCGCACACTACACGGGCCTTTAGAATTTCGCCTCTAGGGAAATTCTACCGCCGTGGCCGTGATCGAACCCGCGTCTTTCACCGTCAGCAGCCGAGCACCATAACCACTGAGCCACCACGGCGGCTTGAACCTTGCCGAGATTGCCCGCTTCCTGGGTAATGGGCCGCTTATGGTAAAGGCACAAGTAAATGAATTAATCTTTGCGCAAGGGGAGAACGCAAGATCTTTCCGATACGACGGACTACCGCTCCTTAATGTGAGTCATTTTGAAAATATTTATTGGTAAACTTGAGTAATAATTTTTCGAAGGCCTGTATAGTGCTTCTGCTACAGGTTTGCCTGTGGGATGCCATAAGGAATTAAAGGGGACCTCTCGTGTAGCGATACACGAATCTCAGCGTATCCATGTTGTGTACGGGAGTCCTTTCCAAACCACATAACCACGTTTAAAACCACATAACGCATTCTATACCAACGGGTCATGTGACAATAAATGAGTAACATGACCGATTATTATAACCTATGGATGTTCAGTGACCCATGGTTCATGTGAGCGATGGGTGCCATTACCCACGATGACGCCAGAGTATATGGTTACGTAATGATGAGCCATTCGTCCGAAGGACGTGATCGCGACGTGATTCCGCTCTAAACTGCTTGAGGCTGTAAACTGCAAACCACTTAAAATTGGTCATTGTAAAATGGAATTGGTAGCTTACCTTACTCGTGATAAAGAGTGCAAACATCGTTTCTAGGTGGCTTCCAATAGTTTAGCGGTTATTGCTTGATACCTAGTTTTTTCACAAACTATCTTTATTTCAACAAGTGCGAGCTGTACCAAGTGTCGCGCTTTAGATATAAAAAAAACTGAGTCAACTCAGAGTTTTAAATTTCGGGCAGTGCGGCGATAATGCGAACTGTTCAAAAAAAGAAAGATGTAGAAAATATGCTGTTCAGAAAGCTCCGAAATACCCAGTTCAATGTGCTTGCATAATGTGAAAATTAACTTTTCTTTCCATGTCCTTTTCTTCGGTATCACTGTCAGTGAAAAATACAAAAAAACAAGCGATTATCCCACCAATGGCAGATCTAAGCATGATCAGAAACTCAAGGGGGACAGAGAACCTATTGTGCTCATTCACTGCGCGCAATCACCGTCGCCGGAACTGTTATCTTTTTTAATTATGAAATTCATGAATCTTCTTGCTTCCTCAACACGCAGTGCATGTCGAAAAACTCGAATGTGGAAGAGGTACTGCATGTGGCACTACCGCCTCTAATGCTTGCAGCTATGACCGATAGCTTAGTCTGAGAGAACAAGAAATGCGCTCGTCTTAGAATTGAAAAGTCAATCATCTATTTTCGGTTGGCACACAGATGCACGGTTTTCTTTGTTTCCAGGGTGGGACAAACGGAATAAACCATGAGAGAATGCGAGAGCTTCTCTGAAGCCAATGTCATGTTTGACAAAGTGAACAATCCATACACAGTTTCTATTGTTCCCAAACAAATCCAGGACAAAGCACAATGGAGCCGCGAATCAATTTCCGCCACCAGTTTACGATGAGATCTTGGATAACAGGCGCTGATCAACGTATATGTGAGAAGGCGACTACAACCGAAATACGAGTGAAAAGCACGTGATAGAGTGATAATAATAGATCCGCCCACGTGCCTGCTCAGACAGCTATTTTTTTTTTCAGAGCCTGGTTCGGAGAAGAGGAAGAACTCCCGTTAGCAACAAAGAAAATTCGGGTCACAACACAGCAGGTAAGCGAATGCGAAGAATGTGGAAGAAGGACCTGCCAACTATACAGGCAAGGGTCTGTACGATGAAAGCCATTTCATCTTCGTCACTTGTAAGAGCTGACGAATTCGTGGGAAAACAGGTGCTGCCTTAAGAACCTTCGTACGAAACATATCGAATGGTAAGAATTCAGTACATAATGCACAAATGAAGGAGATTCCAGAGCAGAGCGGGGCCCAATAAATAATCAAACCCAGAAAGGAAAGAATGCCTTACTCAGTCTTTCCTCTTTACTGTAAACGTTGCTAGCCTGAAAGCAGACATGTTGGCCGGCACTTAATGCTGTTCCTTCGAATTGGAACTTCGCATTCATTACGCCTGTCGAGACTAGACTGATAGGTAACTTGTCTCGCCGTGAGATGCAGGCGTTAGCAGTTGTCGGCCTGCCAATAATAGAACCGCCGTGTCTTTCCGAAAACATTACGGCAGCTTTCTTCTTTACTTGGCTAAATATTCTCTCACTCTTTTTCGCCGTCTCTGCAATTTATTGTTACTTTTGCATCTTCCCTTAGAACTTACTGCGCCTGAGTACGTTTCATTTCCTATGTGCAGCCTCGTTTGCTGTGGACATGAGGGCCTTACATAAACAATAATATCCTCTACGGTCTGAAACTTCAGCACAACAAGAAATGAATAGATAGATTTTCGATAGGCATTTCATCCGAATCGAGGCTGTGTCTGGGCCGCCGCGGTGGCTCAGTGGTTATGGCGCTCGGCTGCTGGCCCGAAAGACGCGGGTTCGATCCCGGCCGCGGCGGTCGAATTTCGATGGAGGCGAAATGCTAGAGGCCCGTGTGCCGTGCTATGTCAGTGCACGTTAAAGAACGCCAGGTGGTGGAAATGTCCGGAGCCCTTCACTACGGCGTCTCTCATAGCCTGAGTCGGTTTGAGACGTTAAACCCATATAAACCAAACCAAACCGAGGCTGTGACTAGCTCCACTCTTTCCAGTAAATTTAGGCTGCGATCTTAATTATTTCATACCATATTAACTCCCCGGTTCGATTGCAGTTATTTGCCATTCTAAAGCTATTTTCTTTGCATGCTTTCAGCAACAACCTTCTATACGGCACCGTCTGCCGTCGCTGCTAGGCAGCTTAAGTCATTTTTAAACAAGAACACGCGACGTCTGCTCGAGCATTGTTATTAAGCATCATATCACATTAAAAAGTGCGCTACGCCCAGTCTGCCTAATAAATTAAAACAGAGGAGCGCATGCAGCATCTGTTATGCGTCCTCTCAGACTAAGATTTGAAGTGGCATCAAAGGGTATCTCTGTCACACAGGAATCCATGAAACTACACGTATTTCAGGACTGGCCGATATGTAATGTAATATGTATGTAATAAATAAATAAACAAGCCATTTTTAAAATTATTAACAACACTGTCACCATGTGCGATTTACATGTACCTTTGTATAAAGTGAAAAAGTTCCTTCTCTGCTGTTCCTTTCTTTTTTTGTTGCAGTTTTTCATATGTATGTGAACCCGATCCTTTTACGGCCTCAAAGTGAGTCCGCCATTATGTAATAAGTAAATAAATATGCACTTCTCGTCGATTATGACGCCATGTCGCGGAGTTAAAAACTCCTCAGGCCAAAAACTGGCAAAAGGCGACAAACTCCCTGGAGCAAACCATTAGTGAGTGCTGATGGCCCTTTGCACGTAGCCCGTGAGTGAGTGATTGGAGTGGTTAGTTCTTCACTGTTTTCATGGAAAACTACTCCATGAGAAAGGAGGAATGGCCTAACGGTTGTCACAAAGCAGTTAGTCCCGTAAAGACCTGCCCTTGTGACACTTCGAACCTCTTCGCCGAGGAGTACAGCAAGACAGGCAGGTACAAAAAAGACAGATACAACGACAAAAGAGAAAGACATATACAACGGATCGCAAAACGACCGTTTGAAGTGTTCCCTCGGTCGGCCGAAAAGTACATCCGTCCTTCGTAGCAATCAAAGCAAGTGCGAAAGAGTAACAGGGCGTGACAACTCATTCGTCGCAGCGCATCCCGAGCACATCACCTGCTCTCGAGCGACGCCACCGGAACGGAGGCGGTCTCTACGCTGACTAACCTGCGAGAAACGAATGAGCGCCTCTTACCGACAAGCCCAGCTCACTGCCTCCTCCTCTCGAGGACCTTTGACACTGGGCCGTCTGTTTTAACGCGCTCCGCTACACGACGGCCTTACCCACACGCGTAGAGAGAATTATAGAGGGAAGAGAGAAGAAAAAAGAAAGAGTGACGGCCGTGAAAGAAGGGGGAGCAGGTGTGTGCTGCTTACGACGACGTGTCGGTCATTAGTTCTGAAAACGGCTAGGGTTGACACCGGTCGCTGTACGCGTGTCTCGCCGAAGTGGCGCCTCTTCACTGCCTGGCCCCCCCCCCCCCCCCCCCCCCGAATAAAAAAGAAACCCTCCCACGTGCGTTGATTTACCACCCCTGACGTGCCGCTTCCGGTAGGTAGAGGGGTCAGGAGAGCAACTGTTGATGTTGTTGGTTTGTAAGTTTATGACAAAGGTGCTGAGGAGGTTCACAAGGTCGACCTTGGCACAGTGACAGTGGAGGCGCTTGGATATAATAAATGATTACACAACCAAACAGCTTCGTTAAAAGCAGATGTGGGGGTGCGTTTGGTTTTTTTTTTCCTTCTTTGTATAAGACATTCCTTGCAAGAAAGCAAACCGTGGAAGGGGACACGTGAATTCTATTTTTCTGATGCTACCTCGAGCAGGGATGCTGTGCCTGTCTTACGCTTACATTGCGGTCTGAAGCAGAAACCCTTCACCCCACCTGTCACTTTTAACGCCGACGAATGGCCCCCACCCCCAACCCAGTTAACTGACACGATACTTTCCACGGACACGTTTATTCGTAGATTGCATACATTCGTGGCACTGCCACGCTTTGGAATAATTCGTTATTGACTTTTGTACAGAACGACGTTCTATTTACATCGTTTATGTATTTTTGCTTTCTTCGCCCGTTTACCGCCTCGCGTGGATCCGTGCAAGGTCTACGGTACTGAGTAAATAAACGAAATAATTTACTCTTTCAATAAACTTATGAACATGCGATACTTAATTCGCAGAGGATAGTGTACCAATACCGAGCAAGACGTAATGAGCCATGTGTCGCGTTCTTGAACGGTCGAAGACACAAGCAGAATACGGGATGTCCTCTTGCTTCGACGATTCCCCTCTATTGATGTTGTCTTCGCGCCTAAAGTTCTGCCAATCCGCAGCGTGTGAGACAAACGCTGTCGGTTGTGACCAAATCAAACTATTTAATGCGTTCGCACAGATGCAATAGGCCATTCTTGGACCAAATTGGTTGTCCCAAAACAAAAGCATATAACATTCTCCTTTCTGACCGAGGGCTCTATTTTCCAGTGCTCATAGCGACGATACCTTTGTAATTGCAGTTGTGCAATTGCAGGATATGTCCTTTCGTCATTCATCAGCAGCCTGAATACGCCCACTGCAGGGCAAAGGGCTCTCCCATGTCTCTCCAATTAACACGACCCTAGCCAGCTTATCCCTGCAAACTTCCTAATCTTATCCGCGCACCGAATTTATGCCGCCCTACACAGGACATAGCGTATAAGTATACATACCTAGCAGCCGCGTCTTTTATGACAACACGTCGCAAGTCCGCGTCGAAGCGAAACAAAATACAAACGAAAATATCACAAACAGGGGCTACCGTTGTGACCTCCTACTTAATAGAATTTGTTACTGGCAAAGTCCATTAAAAATAATCCCACGTTTCCTTTAAAAGCGACTGCACAAGATGTCAGCGCTTGTACAGCGGCCCCGCGCTCTAAGCATTGACATGAGGGAACTGCATCAACTGTAACAAGTGCATGCATAAAAGTACGACATAATGCTATTTTGTCGCTTTCAAGCGCTTCGAGGCGGGTATTTCAATTCTCTAGAAAAGGCGCAGCCAATATTAAGAAGAGAGAAGAGCATCTGTCATCTTCGTCATCATCATCGACAGCAGTGCCGTCAGCGAAGTGCAGTCTGCCACAGGACCAAAGGCTCTCCCAGTGAACTCCACTTAATCATGCTTTGCTGCAGCAATAATCTCGTAAACACCTCAAACTCGTCTTTCCATTTGGCTGCCTTATATTACGTATATCTTTATCTTAGTGCGCAGTCTGACACCAACAGACCACCGCTGCCACTTAAAATTTCTCTTCAACGCACGTTCAAATTTCCCATCCATTTCTTCTCACCACTTGTGGAGCCACAAAACCGCAGACTTAAAAGGCGGGTGACGGCGGGAAAGCAACCGAGCACTGGCGGCAAGAACAAAGCAAGATCGGCAACGCAGAAGGGAGACAAACACGCCGACCACAACGGCGTGCGCGTGGTGACCTAGACGGAGGAAGGAAGGTCCGTGACTGGGATGGGCGCAGGTGTTCCTCGCCCATGTCCGTTTCGGGCGGGAAGCGCTCTGTATACAGGAGTGGCTGCCTGGCGGTGCCGAGAAGATTTGTGCGGAGGATGAGGCGAGGGAGTCTCTTCTCGTCTCGAAGGCTACAAAGACAGATGGAAGAAGAAGAATAAGAGCAAGCACCTGTTCCGAATGTGGGGAGGATTGCATCCGCAACGCCCGAGATAAGCAGGATGCCATTGGCCGAGCGTGGGCGCAACGAGGGAGGAGATGTGCGTCAAGTCAAAGAGAAACCGAACAAACTGAGAAGCCAACAGCAATTTTTTGGGTGTGGAGCTTGGCTCGTTTTTCGCCCTGCTACTGCAGGATGAGGTTGCGGGTTCGAACTTGTCCGCGGATGCCGCATTTCAACGCGGGCGAAATGCAGAAATGAGTTTGAGGTGCCACGACAAAGAATCTCGATTATCGAAATTACCTTAGAGCCCCCCGCTAATCCTTGTCCCCTCTCATAATCATCATCATCCCTGCTTCTTTCGCTGCGAGGCCCCTCTCATTCGCGTCCGATAAGTCCTCTCCTGCGCTAGCTATGGCCTTATCCGGGCATATTTCCTCTGACCTTATCTTGTTATCTGACTCTCAGCAGTCCCTGGCAACATCTTCCTTCTTTTTAAATCCTTCCTCCTCTTTACAAAATTATACTCCATCGGTAATCTTCTCTCCGGATTACATGTCTTGCACAGGTTCACTGCCTTCTCGTGGTTTAAGCCGAATACTTTTAACTCGTTTTTTTTACCTTTATCTTATGCAAGTTTTGATATCCTTGCTGAAATCACACGATAACAAAAACGTACGTAAGCAAACTTTTAATATGAGCTCATTATTACGCGCACGCACTTGTAAGGTTGAACGCTGAAGATTCTCATCACAAAATGTTCAGTCCTTGTGCACCAACATTCCTTTTTGTCTAGCATAGCGAAACTGGAAAAACACGAGTGCGCTGGAGAATATATATGCTAATGCACGTTTCCGCACACCCGATTGTGCCCGGCGCAGCAAAACATTCGTATACGGGAGCTGGGAGGGCGACATTTGTGTTTGGTGCAATTCAGTACATGCACTAGTGAGAACAGAAGACACGTATTCCTGCTTTCAGCGATTCTGAGGAGATGCTGTCTGAACATGCATTTGAATCATTGTCGCTGTTCTGTTTTCGTTCCTTCTCAGTGAACTTTTTTCTCAGAATTCTTCAAGTTAGAAACGTTGCTTATTCAGCAAGTCTGAGCAGATCACGGCGAGCTTTTGTTCGCTTTTGTAAAGGTCAAAAACTAAAAGATACGAAGAAACGAAAGGACGAAGAAAACAAAGCTAGCCCAGCGCTACGAACTCGCATGGGGAGGCTGCAACGCAAATTAGAGGCTTGAAACCGGAGTTCCGCTCAAGGGAGCATCAGCTGCCGCCGGATGAGACCCCATACGACGGCGACGCGATAAAAGCAAGAGTTGAGCGCGAATCGCAGAGCGACTCCCGCGGAGAGCACGACCTGAGCTTGGAATAAAACTTTTATACAAAGAGGAGGATGGAGGGAATAAGCAGAAAAGTACGAAAGCATGCTGCTTAAAGGAGTCAGTGCCTACGCTTCCTCTCCCTGTAATCCTCCCCCTGCCTTTTACAAAAGGCTGGGTTTCTTGTGAAACGAGGGGGATGCTCGGTGGGAAAGATGCCCAGGTATACATACGTATGTGCAGTGCGGCTCTCGGCTTCATCAAGGTTTCACGGTGGCTGAGCAGCTGTGAGCACCTGCACGCGACGGGACCGCACCGCGGCTCATCTCGACCGGAATGAGCGGGGACAACAAAAAATAAGAAAAAGGTAACGACGGCGAAGCCCCGAAAACGGGCCTGTTTTCTCTGAAAGAAAGGGACTCGGTCGGCGCGCGGTGCAGTAGCAAGAAGTCGTTCCACTCCGCTGGTGCTGATTTGGTGCAGTTGGTTTATTTCCTTTATGTCTCTCTCCAAGAGGAAATGTGCTGGTGGGTTCGGGTGCTTTTATTAATTAGTTGCTGAGTTGCACTGAAAAAAGGAATACAGAGGAACTTGCGGACTGCGCTAGTCAGAATACAGGTACGAAAAAAAAAAATCAGGCTATTTTTATCAAGAGCGAAAATGGTGGATGGTGGACGAAATTATTGCTCGGCCGTCTGTCGAGAACCAAGCGTACCCCAAGAGATACTGCGATTTAATCCACAGTCTTTTTTTCTCTTAAAACTTGTGGGCTCACTTAACCAGATTATTAAAGAAGAAAATGCGATAGTTTTTAGAAGTTTGCCCACCCCCGAAAATTTCAAAGTACCCCAAAAATTTGAAAGTATGCCAAGCCCAGAAAATAGAATAAAGCAAATTAGTGGGGATTAATTGATGGATTACTGAAGATTAGTTGGTGGTTAAGGTAAATTCGTGGGGATGAGTGGGTGGATTAAGGACGATAGGTATGTATTAGTGGATATATTAAGGCGGAAGATGGGTCGGGTTAGTATAATCTCATATGATAATCAAAAAGAAGCTATTCGAACATTCTACTCCTCATATTTTTTTTTAAATTCGGTGGTGTTGATGATGTCCGGATTCTCTCGACCAATCAGGGAATTTCGTTACGAAGAAAGCGGGTGGCTAAATGACGGCGGCTACCTAAATGTTATCGCATTAGTAATATTGTTATATTTTCGCTTAGCTACACGGTTTGTAATTGGACTGCCATGCCTCGGACAGCCATCATGGCCGTATTCTTTAAAACGTTAGAGGATAGACAAAGACAGACAGCAAGCGGGAGAGTTCAGCCTCTCTGCAACAGGAGAACAACTCATGATGGAGAATTAGGAAGTGTCAATAGATGTTGTTAGCCTACGGTACATTGTGCGCTCACGTACGATACATTCTGCGCTTTTCGTGGGACTGGTATATAGTCAATGAGCATGAGCGCGGTGATTTCGACTCGGCCCTGGCGTTGCGATGTCGAGCGTAGCTCAAGCAGAAATGAGTTCAATCGACAATCTCAATGGTTCCAAACCTGTCCTTTGATTTCACAGTCCCGCTAATGCATTACCAATGAGACACACCGGTGCTTGATTGCTTTTCTTCAAGCGCATTTCCGCGTTCGCGTCGCATTGTAAGTGCGCCATATTCCCATGCGGATGAGCCAGACATACCCGCCGAAGAAGACCTCCTCAAAAAATTACGCAACCTTTCGCAGATTTTCTAATTCGCGTTCGTCAGTAGTGCGGGAGGACACCTGCTAAGATTTTTTTTGTTTACTTTCGCGTTGTTCTTAGTGTTCGTCAGAAGGCTGCAATTTTAAGGGAAACCAGATCACCGAGTCAAGGAATGCTGGAAGCTAGTGTATTAAATGCACTACACTGGCCAAGACCTATTTCAGCTCTTCCTTTATTTTCCTATCCATAGAACAGCAAGTAGTGAAATTATTCTTGCAATGGTCGTCTTTTTTTTTTAATTGGTTTTTTTGGGGGAAAGGAAATGGCGCAGTATCTGTCTCATATATCGTTGGACACCTGAACCGCGCCGTCAAGGAAGGGATAAAGGAGGGAGTGAAAGAAGAAAGGAAGAAGACGTGCCGTAGTGGAGGTCTCCGGTATAATTTCGACCACCTGGGGATCTTTAACGTGCACTGACATCGCACAGCACACGGGCGCCTTAGCGTATTTCCTCCATAATGCAATGGTAGTCTCCATAACTGATTCTGATGACGTCAAGTCAGGTTTGAACCATTTATTTATATTTCTGTTTTCATCGTTTTTTTTAAATGCAGCTTTCGGCAATGTTTTCAGCCAGAATAACACTGAAAGCATAATAAATTGTTGAATGAAACGAATGCGGGTCCCTTGAAGTAGTGAATATTTTTCAATCCAGAAGCACATCGACACCCGCCCGCAACGAATACACGTGCTCCTCAACTCACAATTTCCCGTGGTCTTTATCGCCAAACTAGAGCCACAAAATAATTGCACTTACGAAGCCACGAAAGAGGGAAAAAAAACGCGCGAACTCAGCCGCGCATTGAAATGCCGTTCGCCGAAGCGCCGACCGAGGTTAAGCGCCACACTCCCGGACAAATTAAAGCGTAGTTAGGAAAATTGTTGAATCGTGTCATTTCCACGACCGTTGACCCAAAGAGAGCATGACACAGCGACAGCTGCGCCCCCTCGCGCTGTCATCGACGTTTGCCGGGTCTTTCCATTTTGGAGCCGCTGTCGAGAGAGGAACGCCGTTCGGAAGAGCGCTCGTTTAAAAGCGTTCGCATTTCCTTTTCTTGTTTCGCACTTGACAGAAAGGCTTCGAGTTCAAACTCGTGTAGTAGTAAGCGATGTTCCGTGCTCCTGCGCCGGCCAAAACTGCCGGATTAAATTAGGAGCCGTCGGCGCGTAAATGAGCTCTTCCTCCTCCCCCTCTTATGTCCCTCTCTCCCTCTCTTTCCTTCTGGCTTTCTCCTCCGCAGCTCCGAGCGCGGCACTGTGCGATGAATTACCGATTATTTCTGCATGAACCGGTGCTGGGACGACACGAAAAGTGTCAAGAAGGAAGGGGTAGAGATGCCTTTACTGAAAGTTTGTTCGGATGAGGATGAGATATCGATTGGGCATTGAACCTGCTTTGAATGCTTTAAATAGTGCGGAAATGGCGCAGGATTGGATAAATGGGATAACTAAAGCGCTGTTTTTGAAGCGTTTTAGCTCCGCAATATTAAATTCCAGGGAACTAGAGGTGACTTTGAAGTGTTGCCTGCTATTAGGAACGAATCGTTTCACGTCAAGTCTTGCGATTCAAACTTAATGCGGTTGCCTGATTATGAGCTCAATACTGGTCACGCGCTGCATTGAACGCTGCTGAGCTGAGGACAAGGAATAGTGATGCAAAAAGCAGAGCAAGAGCTGAGCTTGAAGCTCGGTTTAATAAGATAACGCACAAAATTACTCTATCTTCAACGTACAGTTGTCCACACACTAGATTCAGTCTACCGAACACTCTTCTAGAGAGCTCGAACGGCGCTGCGGAGAGTACGCTTGCGTCATTTACCAGTGGTCCAGGGCTCGAAACCAGACCTTATAGAGCATGCACATTCACATGGATCGTGTTCTTTAGATGCTTTATTAGGCCTACCAGGTTATGATGAAATGCACAACAGAATTATGCCGTTCGAGCGCTCTAGACAGGTGTGAGGACGACTGCACACTGTCTCTATGGCATATTTGAAGAGTCGCTAACTTGCCGAGCTTAAGCTTTCCCGGAGAACGTATAACGAGTCACTCCTACACACCAACCACTATCCGTCGTGGAACTCGCGCACATCCGGGCTCCCACTGACGCATTTTGTAAAAGTTAATGACCGCGGAGCGCTCGCTGGAAGTGCAGGACGTCGTCTCCTACCCGAGGTCCAACGAGAGAACGCGAGCACTCTAGCATCCGTAAATTTCCACGCGTCTGCGCTCAAGCCCACGGGCGTCGCTCCAGCTGGAAACGGGGCGCGGCGTCATAAAATGACCGTGTCCTCTCCGTCATGGCTCAGCAGCCAGCTAGCTCACCGCTCGTGCTCAGGGTACAGCGCGGTGACGGGAAAATTGCAACCCTGAGTCTCCGCCGCTTTGGCCGCGTTCACGGCAGACGAGAGCGGGGGCGGAGTGCAAGCAGTCTGATGGGAGCTCCGCCAGGCAAAATGCATGGCCGAGCTTTTGTGGGCCGTGATGTAGAGTTCTTCTCTGGCGTGGAGTGAACGGGCGGTTGACAGCGCCGCGCGTGTTATCTCTTAATTAGGGTGCAGAGCTCGCTCACAGACAGCAGCCCGCGGTGATGGAACGCGTCTGCGAAATGTGCAGCAGCGAATGCGCTGGCGACATTGTCGGCGGTAAAAACCCTTATACCAGAGCCCATCTTGCAGCTAAGAGCAGGCACTTCGAGATGATCGAACGCAGAGTTTTTTTTTTTTTAAAGCGAAATTTATTGCCCCAGGGCATCAATGATGGGTGAAGGTGTGATGAAATATGTAGTAGTGATTAAATGAATGAAAAAATGCTAGCTGATTTGATGAAGTCCAGTAGAGAACGATGGTACGGTCCCTGCGTCCAGGCAATGTATGAAGCAGGGTTGCTTGGTGAAAGACCCGCTACCTTCAGGTGCCGGATCCTTGTAGGCTTGAGAGCTGGGCAGTCCCACAGTAAGTGATGAATGTCGGCTTCAAAGTCCTCGTGTTTACATTTCGGTCATCCTGGCCGAGGAAACAAATCTCGGCCTCAGTACCGAGATTATGTAAACACGATGTCCGATATGCAAACACGATGTGTAAACACGAGGAACACAGAGTTGTTTTTCATAGTTCATAAGGTCGCAATGATGCTTATACGCCGCTAAGAAGCAACAAAATTCAAATTTAGCAAATAAAAAGCGCTGTTGATAAAGTTGAAAAGGCGAGCTTAAATAAATAACAAAAGAAAATAACCCACGCTACCCGATGATACAATTAAAACCCAATCTCACTGCGCTCCATGAAATCTCAGCCTTTCATCTGAGTTGAATAGGAGAGGATAAGTTAAGGCCGATTTAGTGTGCTAATGTTGAGTGAGTGATGAAGTGGTAGTAAATAACTTTACGCAGCGTAAATGAGAGTTCTCACGCTAAGTTTTAGTGACCACTAGATCTACTGAAACGTCATCTGCCGCCAAATATTCTGACTCAATATCTGTCTAGACTTTGCACAGCGATACGAAGAACGCGACAACATTTCGGAACATCCGTTTTCCGCATCCCAAGCACAATTTTCCTCGAATCCAAACCAGGTCTGGCTGTTTCCAGCAAGGCACGCGGAAAGCTTTCTATGTTAGCTTTCTCACGAACTGCGAATATCGCGCAATCTTATCAACGCAGCGACGTGACCAAGGCTCACTGATGCATCAATCTGAAAAACATTCTGAACCCACCGAGAGTGAATTCCAACGACTCAGGTTTAGACAAAAATGCCGGCAGCGAACAATAAGTAGAGCGTTTGTGGGCAAGAGGCAAAAACAGTACATCAACTGCATACCACCCTTTTTTACCCCCTCCCCTTAAATATATCTTCCCCTAGAGCACGTTCCCAGCGCTGGAAACGAATACAAAATGGTCGCGCCGAAGTTTTCCAGTTTTTTCCCCCATAATCTAATTTAAAACGAGGCGAGTGTTCGGGACCAAGCGCAGTGTGGCTATGGGGAAAGCTCGGAGGGAAGAAAAAGGGGAAAAAGAGGAGGTGAACATTCAAGGTTTATAAAACAAGACAGAGAAAAGGGTTTCGAAAGCCGTTTATTTGTGGAAGCCAGCTCCCCAGGGAAAAGACCCCAGAACGTGTGGTTCTGAAGCCTTCCTGCGAAGAGTGTATACGCCGCACGCATTCGCCGTGGGAGTGCAGAAGGGGAAAGGGGAGCGATGGGGAAGTGCGGGAATAAAAACGCATTTCTTGCTGCCACGCTGAGTGCCGGTGGTACTGCATATTGCATTCGGATTCCAGTCTGCGCGATCCCAGTTTGGTTTTTGGTGCTGGATGTTGGTGCCGTACTCGCGGGTTGTTTATGCTAGGCGTGGAGTAGTCGGAAAACAAACTCCGGTTGTGGAAGAGCGGCGTGAGGTGAGAGGAAGGAAAAAACAAATAAAGACAACCAAAAAGAAGGAAAGGGGAAAACATTGCGTTTCATTTGGTGTCTCGTTGGGATGTATGGGTTGGAATGCCAATGTCAAGAGGCCCTCTGCTATGATTTTTGAGTGAAGAATCCATCGATTAAACGTGTGAGAAGGTTTAACGCTAAAACGTTACCAAGTAGTACGTACAAATGTAGCCAGTTAACAACAATGAGCAGGAAGCAAGCTTAGTGGCGTAAGGACATCGAAGAAGTCAGTTTACGAAATCCGGTGACAGTTCCCTGTGGGCTAAACATTGCTTAAATTACGGGACCTCCAAAAAAAGTGCTGAGTAAGGGAACTCAGATATCTAAAGCAGTCAAAACAGCACCGAGCATAGAGTGATGGAGGCATATTGGCCTGGTTGGGGGTTCCTCCAACGTCTGGAAGCACGGATAATTTCGTAACCGTGGTCCCTAACACATGTGGTCCCTAACGCAAGCCCAAGCCTTGAACCGTGTTGTGCACATTGGCGTCGCACATACCCACACTCTTTTTTCTTTTTGCCTTCTTTCCACTCCCTCTGTGTATTCATCCACGCGCGGCTCTGATGTTCATCCAGACAGAGAGAGCAATACCACTCCTTCCTTGCTCGTAACCTAATCCAACCCGACCCAACCGAGACACAATAACTTAATTATTTAAACACAAGAGAACACAAAGTGAACAAGGGAGAGGGAAGGCTCAGGGCGCTTAGCCACCGTTTCGACAAATGGACCTGTCTCGGTCTGGGCACATACATGAAAAGACAACGGAAAAGATAAGGCGGTTGCAGCATCACGTGAAAACATAATAATAATAATAATAATAATAATAATAATAATAATAATAATAATAATAATAATAATAATAATAATAATTGGTTTTCGGGGAAAGGAAATGGCGCAGTATCTGTCTCATATATCGTTGGACACCTGAACCGCGCCGTAAGGGAAGGGATAAAGGAGGGAGTGAAAGAAGAAAGGAAGAAGAGGTGCCGTAGTGGAGGGCTCCGGAATAATTTCGACCACCTGGGGATCTTTAACGTGCACTGACATCGCACAGCACACGGGCGCCTTAGCGTTTTGTCCTCCATAAAAACGCAGCCGCCGCGGTCGGGTTCGAACCCGGGAACTCCGGATCAGTAGCCGAGCGCCCTAACCACTGAGCCACCGCGGCGGGTACGTGAAAACTAAAGCTCAGTTTTCATTGCAATTCCTCGGGAGAAGGCCGTATACGAACCACGCTCTTCGTCACTAGTGGATTTTAGCATAGCAGAAACGCATTACCGCAGAGGTATACCGGTTAACCGGACGACTCCAGCGCACGCGCTGGTGCAGCCAGGCGGAGCCTCTGCGTGCGCGTAGCAGACGTTAAGCAAAACCTGTATAGGTTTACGCTATTACGCCTCCGCTACGTTAAAAGCCCCAAATGATACGGTGCGAAGTAGTAAGGTCCAAAAGGGTGAGGATCGAGTAGCAGAGGGAAAGGTGAGGCCGTCACGGTCCATCTAAAGGAGTCAGCCTGTGGGAGGACAGTTGGGGCAGCGGCCGCGCGCTAATGACCACCTCCAGGCTGAGCACGCGGGAGCTATGTGTACACGGGAGGCCCAGGAAGCCCCTTTCGCGACAACGCTTCCGCGAGGGGAGGACGGCGAGAGCTTGTAGGCCTAACGCGGCTCTGTGCTTGTGTCGTGAGTCCCCTCTCTCCATTGTCTGGTTTCCCTCTGAGTGCGTTCCCCACAACGAGGTGATCAGCCAGGCACGGAGCACTCGATGATGGGGACGCAGCCATGTTCAGTCAAGACAGTAGACACGATCGAACCGTGCAAGCAAGGGTCATTATGGGATAAAAGAAAAAAGAAGCTATAAGCTCACACCATTAACGCGGTACGGATCACGGGGCGCTTTTCCGGAAGCATGTTTCCGGAAGCACACAAGGGCGGAAGTGTTATAGAGGGAGGATGCATCTTGTTGTTGCCGGGCAAACGAGGGGAAGTGGAACTGAAGCTCTTCTTTTAGGCGAATGCACGCGCCGAGCGACATCGCCTAATAGAACACCCCTGTTGATCAGTCTTACACTGAAAGCGTAACACACTCAACAGAAAGGCCCCGCCGCGGTGGCTCAGTGGTTAGGCGCTCGACTACTGATCCGGAGTTCCCGGGTTCGAACCCGACCGCGGCGGCTGCGTTTTTATGGAGGAAAAACGCTAAGGCGCCCGTGTGCTGTGCGATGTCAGTGCACGTTAAAGATCCCCAGGTGGTCGAAATTATTCCGGAGCCCTCCACTACGGCACTTCTTCTCCCTTTCTTCTTTCACTCCCTCCTTTATCCCTTCCCTTACGGCGCGGTTCAGGTGTCCAACGATATATGAGACAGATACTGCGCCATTTCCTTTCCCCAAAAACCAATTATTAATTATTATTATTAACAGAAAGGAGTAAGAAAGGGGGTGAGCTGTCCTCTAGCGTACTCCCTTTTATAAAAGGGAGTGCTCTATAGGACAGTTACTCGTTTTACTCCTATATAGGCGTATTTGTGTTTAGAGCGTAACCATGAGATGGTCAAAAAATGCTGAGTCTGTTGTAAGCCTAATTTTATCGTAAAAACTGTTATGACCTACTACCAGGCACATCATCCACACTGCTGTGAAAAAGCAGGATGCATTGTGAAGACGCGCCTGTGTTGCGAGTGTTATAAAATGCAGTGCGGTGTAAAATCATACCCGCCGTTCTATTATAAAGTGTTTCATGCCGCTCAAATCCGTGACTGAGGTTGTTTTACGAGTAATGTTGATGCAAGCCGAATTCCTTTCATTTTATCGTAAGCGCATTAAAAAACGCTGCCCGGAGGTACTCTCCGCCTCGTTTAATCATTCTCCCCCTTCTCCTCGCCCCTTTTTGCTAGTTTTGCGCGTTTCTTTGCAGCAAGGCGATCACGCGCAGATTATTTTCCTAACTTCCCTTGGCGTATACGCCTGGAGCCAGTCCTGTGTACGTTAAGGCACAGGAGCGGGCGAAGCTTATGCGTTTAATGCTGACTGGCTCACACTATCTTAAAAACTGAGCACGCTCAGAACGTTGCCAACACATTTTTATTGATACTATTTTTTTAGGAATTTACATTACTGTTTCTTAAGGCGAGAAGGCCGAACAATAATAATAATAATAATTGGTTTTTGGGGAAAGGAAATGGCGCAGTATCTGTCTCATATATCGTTGGACACCTGAACCGCGCCGTAAGGGAAGGGATAAAGGAGGGAGTGAAAGAAGAAAGGAAGAAGAGGTGCCGTAGTGGAGGGCTCCGGAATAATTTCGACCACCTGGGCATCTTTAACGTGCACTGACATCGCACAGCACACGGGCGCCTTAGCGTTTTTCCTCCATAAAAACGCAGCCGCCGCGGTCGGGTTCGAACCCGGGAACTCCGGATCAGTAGTCGAGCGCCCTAACCGCTGAGCCACCGCGGCGGGTGGCCGAACGAGTAGAAAACCTTTCCTGCATGATGCTATCCATTACACTTTACGTGGCCCTGTGTACAGCACCCGACATTTGTGCGTACATTAAACGGTTGCAGTGCACTATAACCGGATACGAGATAAAAGAAAAGGAACGTCCAGCACTCGCCGCGAGTCGGCGCGTGAGAACGTGCAGTCTCATCTCCCCCTTGCAGCAGCTGCGGACAGTGGCGACTCCGGCGGCTGGAAGATCAGGGGGAACCGAAGCTCGCTCGCAACGCTAATTTGCCCCCGGGGAACCGTAATGATCGCGTCTGCTCCTCGATGGGGCTGCTGGGATAGCACTAGCGGCCACGCCGTGCGGCCAGTGCGTACTGCGTCCGTGTTCAGAGTGATATGGCCGACCTTATGGGGCGCTCATGATGGTGAAGGTTTGCGATGATTCCCCGTTTTCATTCATTTAACCTTATTTAACTGCCTTGAAGGCCTCAACAAGCGGTCTTATACATAGCGGGTCGGCACCAATACGAAAGTGGTAGGGTTCTAACGCAGTTAAACCGAGTACACGTGCGAAAGCATGTCTTCATTCTTCGTCTTACTTTCTGCCATCTTCGTGTGCACGTTACCCCGTTCCTCGCTCTTCATCATCCTCTCTCCACTCGGCTGCAGCTGGCGCGACTCTCTCTTCCCACTAGCTGCAGCCTGCGCGACTCTCTCTTCCCACTAGCTGCAGCTGGCGGGTCTCTCTCTTCCCACTAGCTGCAGCTGGCGGGACTCTCTCTTCCCACTAGCTGCAGCTGGCGGGACTCTCTCTTCCCACTAGCTGCAGCTGGCGGAACTCTCTCTTCCCACTAGCTGCAGCTGGCGGGACTCTCTCTTCCCACTAGCTGCAGCTGGCGCGACGCTCCTTTGCTCCTCCGACGAGGACAATAAACCGCAGGCTGTTTTTAAGGTGAAAAGGATGATGTCATACGAATATGATGCATGATGAACCTGGCTGTGCGATTTGAACATGTCCGATAGCATTAAATAAGGTAAGGTTCGTAAGGATTCCAAATGGGCGGTGCGAATTCTCGCTTAGGCCTGAATGAATTTACGTAAGATTCTTATTATATAAAATGTAATTACAGGCATAAGATCGTGAATATTTGTGGAGTCTGATTAATTTTCTACCTCTCCATCTTTCTTCCTTTCTCTGTTCCTTTTTTTTCTTTCTACTCTTCCTTCTCTTTCTCTCTTTCTTTCTTTCTTTCTTTCTTCTTCTTTCTTTCTTTTTTTTTGCTCGTATGCATGCGACGTTGGCCGTGCCCCTTACGGGGTCGTATACTACACTCAAGCCTTCCTAGTCCCTCTACACAATCTTTTAAACTACCGTACAAACCTAAAGCCAGTCCAAGCCGTTTAGCCGAAAGCTTTTCCAGTATGTAACCCCTTGAAACCGCTTGAAAGCGCCGAGCACCCCAGTGATCACAAAACATTACAACTCCCGATAGTTGCACCATCTCAGTGCAGGCGCACACCCAGCAGTCAGCGTGTTTTTTCACACTTCCCGTACGGGCTTCTACATCTAAATGTTAGGTGCACCGTACCAAGGCCCCGTTTTATGAAGTGTCGCCCAAACAAGATTTTGTGCTTCTGGTTCTTACTATGAACAGCACCTCGCCGTTCTTCTCACATAAACCTTTCGGAAAGGTCCAGAAATAATTTGCCTCCCTCGTTCGTGGCCCTGTCGGCGAACTGCGCCAGCTTGCACACGGCACGCCACTGGCGCTGTAAACACACGCCGGCAGCGCAAGGGCAGCACTGCCGAATCGGGACGAGGTACACGGAAAGCCCGATACCCGTTCTAATAAGGCAGCGAACACCACCAGGTCCCTCCGAGAAGCGTTGTATACGCAGCTCCGCGCTTGCTCATACCGCTCTTGTATGGCTGCTGGATGCGGCCGGTGCACTGGATATAAGTGTACATTGTTTCATCCGCCACGCACTGGAATGGCAGTGCTTGGATTGATGTGTGCCTTTACACTGCGAAGAGGAGAAAAACTTTGGTTTGGTGTAGTTTAAGTATAGTTGAACAGAGTACGTTGCAATAGGAACTGGGACCCTGAAGGTATAAACACAGGACCGACCCGTGTTGTAAGAATAAGGACTCTCTCAGAATATGTATCACCTAGTGGTGATCAAATGATCATTTGTAGTTCTTTTGTCAGTGTTTGTGTGTCATGTATCGATAGTATCTGCTTTCACTACAACGCCCCAAGTTTGCAGAAAGCTGCCGTCCGCTACTGAGTGTCCTTGAGCCATATACAAACCTACATCGGCGTTCAACAACAGTTCCTGATAGGCGGGAGCCCATGTACCGGCAACTCAAGATAGTTACGACGGTAAAGATAGCGTTCTTCAACAAACCGTCTCTACACGAGACTATCCTACATGTGTGCATCTCCCTCATGAGTGACTCGCGCTTGTTCCAGCTTCCATAAAGCTGCATCGTTTTAACGGAAACAATGCCTTCGCTCGTCCAAACAAGCAGGCATGCGCCAGACGCGCTGCCGTATCTGGTCTGACGCGAAAGACTTCCTCACGACGGAAGAAAAAGCGAAGAATAGTATCTGACGGACGGCGAACAAAAAGAAAGAGATGGAAAAACCAACAAGGAAAGCGGACGCGTAATAACAATGAGGAAGTCCTAGGAACAAGAGACCCGTGGCCCGAGCGCGCGAGAAAGCGGAGCGGGGCTTGGTTCGAAGAACAATAAACACCCTGTTCCTCCGTCGCCGGTCGATAGGACAAACAAGCTAGGCGCGGGAGCCCCTTTCTCATCTCTCTCTCTCTCTCAACCCTGTTAGGCAGCCGCCACGGCATAAGAAAAGAGAGATTCCCTTAGCATCACGTAGCGAGAAGAGGAGCGGGACTGAGGCTCTGTCCGTTCCGGAGCATCGCTGGTCCTCGGCACGACCTCGTCATCTAAGAGGCCATGACGGCAACAACCGCCCTGCCTCCTCCACAGAGAGGGTTGAAGGCTATGCACGCCTTGCCTATCTTCAGGAAAGGGCCGTCAAACATCTCGTGTGAACATACCTGTAATTCGCAGTCCTTGTTGGTTTAGGCTCAGTTTCTGTCAATGTTCGAAATTATTTCACATTTTTGAAGCGAAAAGCTCCACTACGCTAGGTAAAGCGTTCTTCGGGTAGGCAGCACAACGACCTTGAACGACCCAACCAAGGATAGCCGTGTATGACCATATGTGGTACAGTTATGGTGTCGAACCCTGATCAATGACCGCAAGTTGACCTTTGACCTCTGACATTTGACCTTTGACATTGAGTGACCTCTGGGTTGACCTTTGACCTTAATAACATCCGATTGGGTTATGTGAAGCCACGTGATGAGTAACCATGTGTGCAGAAGCTTTTCGCTGAATTCCAGAGTTAGCCAAGTTAAATCACTGCCAATTTTTGCAGTCTTTTCTCACTTTATAAAGACTACAGACGTTGTCACATACTCGTCTGCTTTGGTCGCAGTTGAAAGTCAGGAAAAGGAAATAGTTGAAAGCTCTGCGCGCCTTGCATATCTTAGATGGTTCCCGCCGAGGTTCTCACGAGCTCATGTTTGGCTGTGGCGCTTACATTGAGTTTATATCAGTATTCTGATCACACCTCGCGTTATTCAGTCGTCGTTGAATTTAGCTAGACTGCAACCGTTGCAACCTTGACGTCTTGTTTTTTTGGGGGGCTTGGATTCCTTTCTCCGGGTTTTAAACTAACCGTAAATATTTTTTTTCTGTTTTACGTATACTGAGTTTCCGCTACAGTGTTTATATCGACTGCTAGCGTATATATTTCTCTGGGTTTGGCAAATAAATTTCCGGCAGTGCAAGCGGCTGAAAATGCGTGGACGCTTGTTCGAAAGCAATGCAGGGCTAAGCAGTAAAATTTAACCTCGCTTCAGTGATCAGCGCTCTTCAGGATTAACGCGTTCTATTAACGCTCTAAACATAATGGCCTGATAGTTTTAGGGCTTTTTTCCCGTTTCATATTTCTTTCAGTACAAATGGACTAAATAATTACCTTCCACTCTTTTTACTCTCTCTTACTCCTGTCTGCCAGAGAAGGCTTGCCTACCTAGGCGTTGTCACGTTGACCTCTCTGATGGGAGCTCAGGGACTGACACAAAGGAAGACGAAGTTAAAGTTCGCCAGAAAAAAAAAGGACAGAATCCATTTTTCCTAAAAACAAAACAAGACTAGAGCTGCCTTCAGTGCCTGTTTTTTTTTTAAATTATACTTGCCGCTCGCAACCTGCCGAAGTTGGGGCCCTGAACAACCAGTAAGCAAACTTAACGAAGCCTTTTTAACAGCTTCAAATTCACTTTGTTTCGACGGGTGTCGCCTCAGTATAGGGATAATTTTGGCTTCTAAAGAAAAATGTAACGAAATCATTGTTGCAACTAAAATATAGTTCGCGATTACTGTTCTTTTCAGGTCCAGCATTACACAATTACTCTAGACGTTGTCACTTGAGTCTTAAGTAGAAGCGAAAGTAACATACAGCACTACACGGCGCGTGTCTCACCTACCTATAGTTTCGTAAACAATTCAAACAGCGCGCCGTGCAAAAGCAGCATGCAGAAAAAAAAACTGCATCCAAAGTGCCGCGGAGGCACGCACTGCAAATCGATTCTTGAAATAGAGTTAAAAGAAAATAATTCACAAGAAATGCAAGTCATCCTTTGTGAACTGCACCAGTCACAAGCACCAATCTTACACGCTGACGTCTCGTAAATGGGAGCTAAGCGCAGTCGAGCATGCTCCCAGTTTGTTTCACGCCCGAGCCGATGCGACCCGCCTTGAATCCTCAAAATCGCATCCATCTATCTCCACCTCCATGGCAAGGCGTGATCCTCACGGCCCATTAGGCCGCCTCCCTAGACCTCGGCCCGCGTTTCCTCTCTCGGTGCCTTTCCATGCTCAGAGCAAGCAAATCACTTTTTCCCATCTGCTCAGCTGCAGGGCGGAAAGAGCTCAAGTTACTGTTCAGCAAAGACAGTGAATTGTGGTGAAGCCCGAGAAAACGTGCTTCCATGCCTATTTTTGAAGCGAAATCTTCACTGCGCTAGGTAACGTTCCGGGGTTCGAACCCGACCGCGGCGGCTGCGTTTTTATGGAGGAAAAACGCTAAGGCGCCCGTGTGCTGTGCGATGTCAGTGCACGTTAAAGATCCCCAGGTGGTCGAAATTATTCCGGAGCCCTCCACTACGGCACCTCTCTCTTCCTTTCTTCTTTCACTCCCTCCTTTATCCCTTCCCTTACGGCGCGGTTCAGGTGTCCAACGATATATGAGACAGATACTGCGCCATTTCGTTTCCCCCAAAACTAATTATTATTATTATATAGGTAACGCCGATTTCGCCGTGTGTTGCCGGTTGACCTTCAAGTGAGCCAGAGGTCAAGTGTGGCCATAGGCCTTACCATATGTTGTCCACTATGGTGTCTCACCCACATGACCTGTGACTTTGACCTTTTACCTTTCGATTCGCCGGTAGAGGGCGGTAGAATAGGCCGCAGCGTTGATTGGGTGACCAACCTCTCGCGATCAACCATTAATTTAACTGTCACCTGGCAGGGTGGGCGCGCTGCCTATCCAGTGTGCGGAACGCACTCAACGTTACAGACGCCAAGCCGCGCCTACTTTGCCCGATACACCACAGCTTTCGCTCTCTAACCAGGTTCAGCAGTAGTTAAACCGCAGCTAATTTTTTCGTGTGTCAGTGTTTCAAAAACCCGCTATGCACCAGGAGCATGCTTAAAAGAGGCACGCTGTCAGCGCTGTTTTGCATTTGGCGGTTGGTGAATCGCTAGTTAAGAGCTTTGGCTGATCGGCGCTCCTGTCTCTGTTTTCGCTTGAATACGAACTATTGCGGCCTATTCGCTGAGTCGTTAATTTTTTGCCTGTTTGTTTCTGTAGGTCTAGTGCTATAGACACACGAGCTTTCCTGACTAGTAAGGAACTACTATTCGAAAGTGCCGTTCTCGCAGCGAATCGTTCCCAACGGGCGATGCGAATCACTTATCTTCGCTTCTCAAAGTCTTCCGGCCTGAAGCGGGAGTCGTACCCCTGTCATACAGGCACCGCAAAGGCCTTTGAGAATCAGGTCCTTATATCCAAAGGCGTAAGGAGTGCAGCTACACTGACACAAATGTTGCGCCTTTGCCGCTAAGGGCCTTGGAGGCGAAGGCGCTCGTCAGAGACCTTTGGAGCCCAAAGGCGCGGCCTTCGAGAACCCGCGATCGCAGTGACATCCAACGTCAAAAATCAAATCAAATCAAATACAAATTTTATTCCTCAACAAAAAAAGTTACGAGGAGGGCAGGTAAAAGCTGTGAGAAACAGCTTGAGGAGCCCTGACCCTCTAGTCAATAAAAGCAATAAAAAATAGATACAGCCAACAATGTTCGAAAACATTCTTTTTAAATACGAAAGGTGTGTCTGGCTTTGCTTTTTTGTACGGGTGTTTATATTTTATGCCCACATTTCAAGACAGTGAAAGTGATGCAGCAACGCCGAGTGCCCCTGGTGGCCAAGCCAATACACAAAACCTGCTGCTGCTGATGAGAGTAACTGTTGCAGTATTTTAAGGAAGCAATCAGAATAAAAAAAATTGTCTGAGCTCAACGAATGAACAGAATACCCCACCTTAATGTGCCTTTGCTGGATAGGCGTTCGAGGAATGCCGTGTGAAAGGGTTATCAGTCCGTGCTCGACATCGTCCAAGCGAGTCATTTTGACTTTCGCTTAGTTACATGACATCAAAACAAAAATATATGTAGGACGTCATTTTTGAAGCGTCTGATTTTTCGATCAATCTGATAATTGATGCTATGCAAGGCACACTGTTCTTGAAGGCTCTGCAAGTGGCTTGATAAGCGCACTGTTGTTTCTTGTATTCCGTTGCCACTTAAACTGAGCATTCGCGGTCGAGATCGAACTTCCGACCCTACTCTTAGTCAGCCCAATTCGATACCCACTCATCCAACGTGGTGATTACTGACCTGAGAATACGACCAATGCATCGTGCGTAATGTACCGGTGACCAAGGATTAAGAGTACGGTGTACATTTTTTGACTCCTCATTAATTTACAAAATGTCAAGATCGATAGCTTCGCCTATTTTTCAAACTGGTTCATGAAAACGGGAAAAAAACGTGTGAAAACCTGTCTTCGCTTTCAAAACAGATATCGCCGATTTGTAGCGCTCTTTTCTGATCGTGAACGAATAACTATACGCCCGACTTGCCTGCAAACCATGCGCTATGACCGCAGTAAAGTGAAGGCAACAAAAGGTTTCGCTTACTACATGGCACTACACTGAATCAATCATGACTTGTCATCTATCCTTTGTCAAATTCATAAATGTGCACTTTTCTACCAAGCTCTGCCGATACGCATCTATGTTGCTTATGTTGAAAAGTTCTCATCCGGCTGCGCAATGTAGATTTAAAAAGCTTTGACAGAAGCTTTATTAATAATCCCTCAGGCCTTTCGTGTTAGTCCGGTTCGACAGTAAAACTTGTGCGTTCTTGGGCACGGCACATATAAATTCCTCAGTTCATGAATTCATTATAATTCTTCAACAATGCTAATTCCCTAAGAGCCGCACCACGGCTTAACCCCGCTCTACCACAGTGAAAGTCGCGCATTAATAAACTTTCATCTTTGCACCAGGCCTAGAGATCATGCGTGAGAGAAAAATGAATGAAAGACAGCAGGAAATGTGCAACGTGACTAATCTGTTTTCGAACACGCGGTTTGGTGACATTAATAATATTAAAGAGGCATACACAAAACAAAAAGAATGAATAGGCTTTGTGGGATTTATTCATGTCTAACTTTGTCCCTCTACTATGTTCCGCTCTCGCTGTTCTCAATGCAATTTTCCTTCTCTTCGTTTTCGTTCGATCTTACCTTTTACCTGAACATTTGTGCAGCTCCGTACGGAAGACACCTTAGCCGATATGCAAATACGCGGAATGGAATGCAAATTACGCTGTCTCAGCAGAATCCCGGTCGAGACGGCTGTGTTCATCCTGCCGGTAGTGATTGTTTTACGTCAACGTTGCCTCTGTATTTGAACTTTTTCTTGAATTATTTGAATTTTGCTTGCTTGCTTTTCTTGAATTATTTGAATTTTTGCTTGCTTAGCTTTCTACAGACCCGATGATAGAAAAAGGAAAGAAAAAGTTAAGTTTTCGTACAGATCCTAGAATAGAAACAGAAAAAGCAAGCGTGTAAAAGAACGCTTTTTTTTTCTCGTGTTGTTGCTGAACAAAGTCACGTGATTTGCTTAATGCATGGCAACTCCGAAAAAAATAGTCTTCGCAGTGCCAAGTGCTAGACTTTCAGCAGAAAGTGCATTTTCAACAGAAATAAACAAAAAAGGAGTAAGCACAAAATTCAGCAACAACTGTTCGAGCTTTATTTATTATGCGTTTTGTAATACACACATCCAAAGGTTAATATGATCATAATAATAAATGGTTTTTGGGAAAGGAAATGGCGCAGTATCTGTCTCATATATCGTTGGACACCTGAACCGCGCCGTAAAGGAAGGGATAAAGGAGGGAGTGAAAGGAGAAAGGAAAGAGGTGCCGTAGTGGAGGGCTCCGGAATAATTTCGGCCACCTGGGGATCTTTAACGTGCACTGACATCGCACAGCACACGGGCGCCTTAGCGTTTTGCCTCCATTAAAACGCAGCCACCGCGGTCGGGTTCGAACCCGGGAACTCCGGATCAGTAGCCGAGCGCCCTAACCACTGAGCCACCGCGGCGGGTAAGGGTAATAGAAAGAAAAATGGTGTTAAGCACAGTTTTGCTAAATGTATTTTCTCTATTCTGAGCAGGGGGAGAGATGTGAATGCCCATCCCCTCCCGCCCCGCTGCTCCCTTAAATGCGCCCGTGGCCTAGCCAAGCGTTGATATTTCTGTAATGTTGTGCGCGCATGCATACGCATCGAATAATATGTGTGCATGGAGCTATAGCCAAGAACCCACGTATTCTATACAGCCCTCTTTTCTTCTTCAGCTAACACTTCTTCCTCCGCATCTTCTTCCAAGCTCACCTGGAGAACACGGATCACCTTTCCTTGTATCGCTCTCAAGAAATTCACCTTTTTCACCATGCGGTTCTCGTGCCGGACTGCCAGTAGAAGATGTGCATTCTATAAAAGCTTTTTTTTCGTCTACGTTTTTATGTTTATGTACACAATTCTCCGCCAACTCCTTGTTTAGTTCACCTGTACAACCTTGATAACCTACTCACCTTATTTTGCGGCCCAGCAGCAAACGCGACGCAGAGGTGTTATAAGAAACATACAGCACTTGTATTAGCCTAGCAGCAGCCAAGCTGCAGTACGGGAGAGGCGTTTTAATCGTAATTTAATCACGTAACCAGACGTTGTTCCTTACACCTGTACGTCCGAGAACAATCAGTACCAAAGGAAGCCAAAATTTACAGGACCAGGCGGCAAAATATTCTGTCTTCCTGTGTTGTATAACTGTTGATTTCACGTTGCCCTCTCTTACGAAAAAATGTGTCGAGACTGCGCAAGAGTATGTGTTGCATAGCAGCAAGTTTAGGCTGAAGCAGTAAGTCGTTAAGGATGCGGGGAGGGGGGGGGGGGGGGGGAGAGGATGCAGCGGATAGACACCATGCGGAACATAAACTTGGGACGACAACTCACCTCAACCTTGCCCAGAAACGAAAAGAAGAATAAAAAGAACGAGATGTGTTGCACGTAAAAACCAACCCGCACCAAGCGGGAGAACAATTAGTGCGCTACGCGTAATTGCATATGCACCCCACTAATACGACTGCTCTGTACGAACCTACTCCTAGCTGGTGCACGCCCTCCCCAGTAGTCGATGTTGTGGAGACTAATTGCAAGAAAATAAACGAAAAGAAATTGGAAACAAACGGGCAGAAGTTGCTTGTTCGTGTCGCGGGAAGTCGGAATCGGTTAGCGGAAAGGGGAGAGTTGGACCGGGAAAAGTTGGCTCGAGTTCCAGCGGCATCGCCACCGCTGCCCCCTTCCCCTTCACGTTCCCGCTGTCCCTAAATGTTGTACCACTGCGAACGCCCCAACTCGCAGCGCCCCCCGCCCCCCCTCCGACCGCCAACATTCGCCCCTTATAGTCCCATCGCCTAGCGCAAATAATTAGGCGTCATCAGCAGAAGCCACGCTCAAACTGCGTTCCGGGCACACCGCGTTCCTTCCTTTACCTGGGCTCAGGAACTGAACACGAAAGTATAAGAGACAAAAGATGGCGGTGGAATAAAGGAAACGCGAACAGCTAAACGATTCCGCCAGCGCCGGTGATTTCATATGCGCGCAGCCCACCTCCGCGAACGACTGCACATCTGCACTGGGCGAGCCGAGGTTTCCTGCCGCGGTGGGCTCAGAGTTGGGGTTGTTTCGATAAAACTTTCCATCCTCCTCCAGGGTTGAGCTTGGCGTTGAACTGCGCCGCTTCCAGGGAGTAGGTCTGTGTCGAAACGGAAGGAGGGTGAGGGAGAAGCGGGCTTGATTTAGGGGAGGGGGAGGAGGAAAGGGAGCAAGCCTAGTACGCGTGAGCGCCCACCACTAATGGTTGGCAGGACAAAAGCTCAGCGGACCGATCAGCCCAGGGCGAGTTTGGCGCTGCGCGTGGAAGCGTTGCGTTCA